>JAMZAV010012172.1:0-17197 GCA_024449915.1 Sweltsa coloradensis
TGCGGGACATATGTGTAACTAAATGCCACAGCAAATTATACAAAAATCTATTTTAATCAAGTAGGAATTGTTTACCTGGTTTAAGTTAATTTTCAGCGTCTGCTGACTTTGGTGAACCACTAAAATAAGCACAATCAGAACAAGTTATTATTAATTACGATACCAAAGATCTTCATTTTAATCACAGATCATAAGGAAATTAAATTCGAACATTGGTTAAAATATGTTTTGGTAATCGCGGTCTGTTATGTCACTTTTGGTAAAAAAAAAAGAAAAGGAACGTCTACTTCCAGCAATTACTTAACGTCTATCATATTGAGTTAAAAAAACTGATTTACAAAGGATACAACAAACATAAAATAATTACATAATGCATACACAAGAATGAACAGAAGTTAGAAAAGTTGGAAAAAGTAAATACAATTACGACAAAAACAACAATGTATTATATATTATGATATGAGATTGCTTGACCACTGCTCATCTTTACAGTTTAAAACACTCACATGATTTTGATCTCCAGCAATGGGTGTTGTTTGTTTGTTTAGTTTTTAGTATGTTTGTTCGCGCTCTACTGGACAAGTGGTTACTCCGATCATGCTGAATTTTTTTGGAGAACCGCTAAAACCTCTGCCACGTTTTTGTATATAATCGAATAAATATTTGTCATGATAATTCAACAAAAAATGAGTGATTTAAATGAGATTAGAATTAAAAATCTGTATTAAACTCTTAAACATACAAGTGAAGTATACACGCATAGTCTTTCCTTTCTATTTGTTTAATTTAATTAGTGTATTTGAGTCATTATTTAAGTAATTTATCTTTACATGAACTTATTGCAGCGACAGCATCGGTTATGACATTCCCCGAAGCAGCGTTCATCCACAGGACGGCTACCAGCAGCACACAGATTCTCAGCCAGTTACCCATGTTAGTCTATACTTGGACAACACGTACTAACGGTTTGCTAGGACTGCGAGAATTTATGAAGTTAAAAATCTTCAGTTGAATACCTGAAACAAAGATGTACAGTATGATAACATAAATACTAGATAAACCGATGGCTCGAAAGTTAAGCACATGACTCTGATTTGGGTGTCCCGTTTTAATCCCGTCGAGACCGGCAATCCTGACTGAGGGATACTTCCGAGGCTGCAAATGCAAGGGATAAGTCCAATAAACACCCTACGGACAATATGTTGTCCTAATTCCAATATAACCAAGAATTGAAGAGAGGGCATTGCACCCGTGGCAGGTTTCCCACGATAAATTTAAATACTCTCTTAAACGTTATCTTATATCACAGTCATATCTCAATTTAATGAATTTTTACTATTTGTATACTTTTTGGTGTGCATGCTTCATTAAAAATTAACTATTTTTTCTAACACAATCATGGCAATAGCGAAACTAAAATTTGAAAACATTTCTCTTATAAAAAGCCTTGGTGTAAAAAAAGTGAAAAATTTTTAAAATTAAAAAAAATTAATAAATTCATTTTAGAGTCGACCGGCTCAGTAACAGAACTTATTTTCAGTGGGCGGCATTATAAGTAGACCAAGACAACCCTGCAGGCGCTGACACCATCGACGAGCGACCAATGACCAACTAGGATCGGCATATTTTAAAGTAGGAAACACCGATCCATTAAGCTGGACACGATTCCACCCAAGTTCAGGGGAAACAAGCTGTCTGTAGTTTCTGGCTTTGCATGATTTTATTGTACCGGCAGGCGAAAAAATTTTGCATCGCAAGAAACCATAAAACACCGTTAATTCTTATGTTTACGATGTAGATAGAGGACTGTAAAAAATATACAAAAAACCGCTGCTCAAAATTCAATTTTGAACTAGCTGTATTGATTCGGGCAAGTTGATTGTAACTATTGATTCTGAAGTTACGTCCCGTTCAAAACATTTCAAACAAATAATCAGCTCTTTTATTAAGTGCCTCTTTCATTCTACTAACTTTTCAGACGTCTTGACTGCATTCTAAAGAAATCATATTTATTTCTAGGGATTCTTAATAACATATTTATAAAACACATATTCTATATAAACACTGTTTTTCATAATAATATAAAGACCGTTAAAATATACCCAGGAAGGTTCGGAGAGGTGGTTGAGCGCGTGCCAGCCATTGAGACTTCATGTCACACAGAACCGACAGTTTTGGCTTTGATTTGGGAAGTACCGGGCTAGAATCCCGTCGAGAACGGCAATCCTGACTGAATGTTTTTTTCTGAAGATTTCCTCGGTCGTTACTGAGACAGCGGTTTAGCCGAGGTCGTTTAACCGGTTCCCACTCGAACACCGAAGTTAAGCAGAATTGGGCGTGGTCAAGGGTAGAGAGGGTGACCGCTATTCCCTGAAACTCACGTATACCGCTGGTTAGAGCAGATGGAGGTTCCGAGAGCTAGTGTAACGGCTTTGTTATCTTCGACGTCTGCTCGGCAGTCCGGGTTAGTGGAGGAACCTATATGGCTGTCGATAGGTTACACCGTCCTTTCGGATGGGACGTTAAGCCGTTGGTACCCTTGGTACTATTCGAAAGGAATAGGCTACCTGTCGGTACCGGGTTTCCCATCCTCCCATCTGTTCATACTTCATCCTCATCTACCACCTCTCATCGTCTCGAATAGCCAAAGTGCATTAATATGAGACTTTTAGCAATATCCAATCACAATCAGTCGTTATTGCGAATGCAAGGAATTGAGTCCTCTTAAATAGTCCTCGGACATCCATCAGAATTATACTATCCGCAACGTATACCTATTACCTGAAGACGGACATACATTTCATCCTATAATAGTCTAATTCGCACGGTAAAAATAATAAATTTAAAACACACTAAAGATGTCTGACGTAGTTCTGTTGAAACGTCGATGGTCGCCCACTTTCTTCACTAGTTCATCTTTTCGACGTAATTTAACCAAAAAACCTAGTCTTGTATTCATAATAATGTGTATTGTGATGTTTTGTTTGTCCACAAAAAGTCTTACAAATCTATTATTCAATACTGATATTAGCATAACTAAGAAGCGTATGTGGAAACTAGTTCATATCAAAAAAACTAAACCATTATCTCTTCTGCAAAATTTAAGGTTCGATGTGAAATCCTCCGTCTGGGCCCGGGGTAGAATAGGCCCAGAGAATGACTCTGCTGATCGTAAAAGGCGATTCGAGATACAAGTTCCACCTCGCAAACATCAGCTAGTAAGAGGAGAGTATATTACTCCCCAAAACTAGAGGCGAGCTCTGGCAATCGTCGTCGGGGACAGCTCCCCTTTCCCTTGACGATCTCCCCAACGATGATGACAATGACACAGCGAACGATGACAAAGTATGACGACTGCGACGTGAGATACCCCCTCTCCTTCCCCTAAGCGTGGGTGGTTCTGAACAGCATCGGCCCCTCCTGCCCATGTCCCCTAGGCTAGAGTTACGCATTATGACCTAACGGTTGACGCGCTCCTATACAAATCAACAACAAAAAATCGATGTGAAACTTCGTGTTTAAAAGTAAGCAGTGGCAATTGGCGAAAGTTAATTTGATATTAATGATTATAACGGAGTAGTATAATTGGATGAGCGAAGATTCCATTCTACTACACTCTAGAAAAAATCCGGAATGTTTTTTCCCTCTTTTTTCTGTTAATATTATTGTGTGTATGTTAACACGATTCCGGCTAAGCCGATACTCCAATTGCGATGAAATTTTATGAATACCTTTGAAATCTCTGAACTTAGAACTGCCACGTTTTTGTGCGCAATCGAAAAATAATTTCTCATGAAAATCGCAATTTTACGATTTTTTAAAAATTTTAAAATATTTTTTAGACTTATTACACCTACATGCTTAATCAATTGTAATGATTTTTTCACAGAACAACAATTTTATGCATAAAAAAGTTCGTGTGAAATTTGAGCGCAATTGAAAAATTATTTCTCATGAAAATCGCAATTTTACTTTTTTTTCAATTTTTAAACATTTCTTCGACTTAAATGTTTTTTTCACAGAACAACAGAAAATCTTCATTACACATGGCAGCTCAATGCACCATTTACGCTCATCCAACAACGCGTCTGAAAAGTGTTTGCGAAGGTTCCTAGTAATAATATCGTGTATTTTTTTCATACATCGTGTTGTTGACACATTAAATTATGCAAACGACAAGTTTGACTTTCATAAGAATTTTTTGTCGAGTTGAATGACGTTCCTTTTTTTGAGATACAATAGGTCGTCGTAATATTAAGACATTATCGTTGAATTAACCATTTCTGTAAACGTGTGCTTGAATATTACAAAACAATAAAACGTACGAAAATTGCTAACTTTTTGTTCGGTATAATTATTTCTTCTTGGCACATTTACATACCCATTCATTAGGTATCATGCACTGCAACATGCATGCATGATGCAATGCAGTTGTAATCGCAAATTGTTTGGAAAGATGCTAGACAATTTTATTTAAAGTCACCTTAAAGGGGCTTTTACCCCCAAAAAGATTTTTTACAACATATTCTATAGCATAATACTACACTAAATGAGCGTTTAAAAAAACCTATCTTATAACTGTGATTTCACATGATTTTTTCCAGCACCCTATAACATTGTATCTTGAAACTGTGCACACATATACACCTAGAACACTAAACATTTTTTTTCTTACCGAACCACTTGTCCAAATTAGTTACAGAAAATAGCTGATTTAGAGAAAATGTTGTTGAGTACGTCAATAATAACCAGTATTATATTATCGAAATCCTCTAATGTCACGTGGGGTAAAGATCGTCCCCATGTTATTTGTTATGGAAATTTTTGCCGATGAGACCAAGTTCGAAAATACCCATGTTTGAAATATTTTGGGGGGTCATGGTGGCCCCAATAATTTGACTGTTATTTTGTAAATTCATTACTGGTTAACCTGAATTAAATATATTTTTAAAGTTTAGCAGGTGAATACCCCTTAAATATTATATATGCGATTAGTTACGAGAACATGCCACAGTACATAGACGTCAGTTTTTTTTATCATACAAGCATTGCCACATGTGGTTGAAATAAAAACTTGCAAAGTAAATAGCCCATACTGAATAATACTATTGTAAGGAAAAATTACTTACCATCCATATTTATTCTGATTTCACCAACTAAATACATAAATAATATTAATACATCCGTGGCACATTATACAATTGTAAGTAGAATTCTTTCTTGAGTTTGAAAATTTAACAAGAAATGTCAAAGAAAATTTGTTAAAATAATTGCCAAATAAAATTTACTAAAAATGATATTGATTTTCACGCTTCCAGATTCAGTTTTAAATATTCCGAAATAATAAGAGTTATTAAATTCTTCTTCCGGATCAACGATAATTGGATGAGCGTATGCGAGCGAAGCGAGTGAGCGAAGTCTTCAATTTCACTGACCCCCCAAAACATTTAGCTCAGGTGTTTTTTTTTTTTTTTTTTTTTTTTTTTTTTTTTGTTTTATTTTTGTCTGTTTGTTCGCTCTCTACCGGAAAACGGCATATGCGATCATGATGAAATTTGACAGGACCTTCGAAAATCTCTGAACTTAGACTTGCTACGTCTTTGGGTACAATCGAAGAAATATTTCTCATGAATATCGTACTTTTACGATTTTTTTCGATTTTTAGTGCGATATTTTCGTGACATTTGGGCCGATTCTGACAAAACGGGTAGGGCTACAACGTTCATATTTCCATGGACATTAAAGGGTTTTATGGTGATGTATTGCTTTTTAAAAGAAAAAGTTGAAAAAGTAACCCAGAAGCTATAGAAATAAAGTTTTTAATAAAAGTTTTTTGATTTTTTTGTGCGATATTTTCGTGCCATTTGGGCCAATTCTGACCAAACGGGTGGGGCTAAAAACGTTCATATTATACATGGACTTAAGGTTATGGTGATGTATACCTTTTGAAAAAATAGTTGAAAAAGCTAGCCAGAATCTATAGAAATAAAGCTTTTAATATAAGTTTTTTAAGGTAAATAATATCAATTGACAAAAAACAATAAAAACTTGACAAAAATCACTTCAATGCGTAGGCAACAAAACAAAGCACTCGCAAAAGTAAAGAAACGCCACGCAGAACAAAAACTATAATACGCTCATCCTTCAACGCGGCGGGACTTTAGCGTTTTCCTAGTTATTTGTTTATTAAGACGGGTGCACTCGTAAACAGAACTAAAGGGTTTGGCAGATAACAGCCTTGATCGACATCACTTTTGTAGTTTCCGGGTTTGTAGATGTAAAAATGGAACCTAATAGAAAATCGCAGACCCATTATTTGCGACTTATCTAGTCATTTAGACTTATGAAACTTTTTCATATACAAGGGATAGATGTACCGCATGGCCATTGAGGAAAAAAAAAAAATGATCAATTACCAATTTGGCCGGTTTACATAAAAAACTACAGTTTCCTTTCTAAGAGTACGACCCAAAAGTGGTAGTGAAGCTACTTAAAAGGTCCTACAGGAGACGAAAGGGAAAATAATTATGTTTTACCGGAACATGTCGGGTAGAATGTGGGGAGTTTAATCAACAGATTGTCAAACAAAAACAAAATTATTTGCCATGCATGGATCTTCTTGGTGCGGTTCTGTAAAAAAACATAAAAGCTTCGTAGATTCGATTTAATTTTTTTTACTGAACCTGTCCCATGACAGGGCAGGTTTAATCAGGGTTTGGGTTTAAAATCAAGTACATACCTCTTTATCCTACAAGGGCCCTAGTTAGCCTACAATATCAAGAAAAGTTCACATCGAATAACCACTACTATCAAATATGTATTCCATAGCCACCTTTGAAAAATACTTTATTTGAAAAAGAAGTTGTGGATGAAGTTAAAGATTTGTTCATCTTTCCGTCTATAAACGCGTATAAGTATAAACCGAACACGGCCTATGATTTACATGCGTTTTTTTTTAGATAACCCTTCAACAAAGACGTTCACGTTACATGTTTTTGTTGACATTAAGGTTAAAAAAGCTAGGCTGTCTTAAAAGGGTAAAACAATTTGAGCTCGGTAAAAACAGCATTTTAATTTGTTTTACCAACTCGGCACCTCCACCAAAAGTAACCTTATAAATTAACTTCTTTAACACAGGACAATGTTTAAAAGTATCAATATGACAAGTAAAAGATAAATTGATCCGCCATTCCACAAATAAAAAACCCCATTTCCAATCAAACAACATGAAAAAATCCACGACTTCGCGTTTTCATTATCAAACACTCCCATAAAATAGTAATTTATGGCCATCAGAGGTTGGGATTTAGATTGCAACTCACGGATAAAGCGTTCCGATGGGAAGCAGAGACAGAGGATCACCATATTAATTTTTAAGTGTTGGCTTTAAGAATAAAACAACATCGAACTACACATCTAGACGTTACGTTTCATCCATGCTTGACAACTGTAAAGTAACATTACTATCACCTCACTTATTGGCGGCTTAAGCTGACCATATTTCAAAAATAAATTAACATTAATCAATCAACATAATAAAATATATTATAAAAATTCGTGTTCTTAACGTAGTTTTAAGAGTTTTAGAAGTTTTGTTGTACCGGAGTGTTTCCTTACCTAGTGATACGAGTATTAGTATTAATAGTGATATTAAGTCTATGTAGAGTTTGATGTTTATGTTAGATCTTGTATTGAGTTTATGTATAAGATTGTTTTGGGTAAAATAAGAAGGATTATCTTTCTAACATTACCTTTTTTTTTGTTTTTTTGTTTCTGAATTGTAGTAAATAATAAGAAATTAATTGTTGTTTCTTTTATTTTAACGTAAACCCAGGTGTATCAAATTCAATAAATTAATTTTATTGATTTCATTTATTTAAAAAATCCGGGACATAATAAGTGCGTATCGATATTCCGGGATATTTGAGTGCTTTATAAAGTCTTCGGCACGCCGGGACAGAGGGGGGGGGATGGGACTGTCGCTGCTAATCCAGGATGTATGGTCACCCCATGGCAGCAGGAAAGTATCGACATCAAAATATCAAATTATGTTCAATTCTTTATAATAGTATTTGTGCTTAAATTGTATTTGAAAGTTTTTTAGGATTAGGTACCTCATTTAACAACTTATCGTAGCAGAGTAGGCTAAGTGCCGGAACCGGGTTTTCCCTCATCCCTTATATTCATACTTCATCCTCATCTATCACCACTCATCGTCTCGAATAGCCTTAGTGCATTAATATGAGACGTTAAGCATAATCAAATCAATCTATCAGTAACCCGAAACATTTCCGTGTACTCACCATTGTTTTTTTTAATTCTATTTCCTCGTTCACCTCTTCTTTCTCACCTAGAGGCGAACACACTCTGTCTGTGGCAAGTCCCCCGATTAACTGATATATAGTAGATTACTTGCCATAAAAATTAAAACTCATTTATATGCGCATAAAATTTAACGTTCAACCTTAATAAAGGACTGAGGTAATAGTTAATCTAAAAAATAGGGCGACATGATGACATGCAAACATGATCGATAATCTATCAAACGACCTTGGCATGTGCCTGAATGTTGATGAAACACAACACAAGAACAAAGAACCAATACAAGGGGCGTGGTTCTGAGAGGTCACTCAGCTCAAATAATCGCACTTTTTAGACAGGGCGCATCGATAAAGCTCATAACATAGTGGTCCCAACGGAAGAATGCAGATGGCTCGAAATTGTTTTCCCAACATAACAACTTGGTGAACTCTATTCACGCTTGCTCAGCGTAGATCTTGAACACGGAGGAACTCTGTGATCTAGCACAGATACATTTTGCTTGCGTTGGTAAAATATATTTCTCTTTCATACACAAAGGCGACATTCCATTTACCGCCTATTCATTCAACCCTTACCACTACCAAGCATCTGCATTCTTTCGTTGGAGCAAGTATACTTCAAAGCTATAGGGTAAAGTTAAAAATTATGTTATAACAATATCAACAATATAAGTAAGTTCTTTTTGTCCACCAATTTGTACACCCTTTGCACTTTTTACACCTGCCTCTTGAAGAGGTGTAAAAGGTGTTCCTAGGGAAATTTGCGCCAATTTCAAAAGAAACCCCGTTAAAATGTGCGATTGTTTAATAAATAGAAGCTAGAACTGGTAGAAATAAAATAAAATGGAATATAATTGTAGAAAATGCACAAAGCTATGTTATTGAGTAAGATACCTTCTGAAAGTGTTTGAATTGAATGATAGCTGGCAACATAATATCGAAATTTGCTGTCAAATTACATCAAAATTGTGTTTGTGTCCATCCGTGAAATATTACACCTTTTAACTCCATTTCTGATTCTGTATTTTACACCTAGGTGTAATAACCACAATTTGAGGTGGACAAAAGAACATACCTTATGTGTAATGAAAAACTAACATATCGAGCTTGTAGGCCTAATAATGAGCGCAATGCGCGATCTCTAGCACACTTCAAGATTTTAAATAATTGTCAACTACACAAGGTTGGGAAATAGTGGTCTCAGAAGGCTGAATATTCTCAATTTAATTATACGGGAAACACTCCCGTACGTAATGGTTATGCTTTATTCTCTTTGATATTTTCAATTCACATGTGTTTTATTTCTTTTACAACAAATGCTCAATTACATACTTGGTATAATTGCCGTACAAGTCTTGAAATACGCTATAAAATGCAAAGTTATATAACAATCTAATTAGTAATACAAATTAATTAATAAATAGTACTCAAACAATATGACACCTTATTAGAAATAAAAACAATAATCAAAAAGAAGTAAATATAAAGAAATGTTGACAAATGTAACGTAAGCGTAGGTGTTTTTTTTACAATAATCAAAATTGGGTAATGATGCCTTCATGAAATTCTTGTGTACTGTAAACACATGAGCAATTAAATACTTTTTATGTTTAATTTGAATTTATCTCGCTTATGTCAAGGTGTTTTAAATTTATCTGGTAAACTGTTTAAAGTATCACTCCAACTTTACAGGGTCCCTATTTTGACAGATTAAGTCTATGTTGGGTTTGATGTAAATAAGTGTTCGATCTTGTATTGAGTTATATATAAGATTGTTTTGGGGAAAAAGAAGGATTATCTTTCTAACATTACCTTCCCTTGTAGGTATCTCTTTCATGGAGAGAAAGAGAGTAGTGTAGGTAAAAATTAGATAATACTAGTAAAAATAATAAGATATAAAATAGTTATGTATGTTGTAGGTAGAAAATAAACATACTGTAATGTCCCATGATAAAAGGGGAAAATTTAAATTTTTCACTTTTAACTATAACATAACATAAGTCCTTATTTGTCATCAATATTGGCCGGATTACTTTTTAAAAAGAAAAATGTTTATCAAACTTGCAAAATATAGTTCAAAGTATTAATATTATTTTGTGAAGTCCACAAGGATCATATTAGGACCCCTTTTATTTTTTTCTTTTTCAAAAGATATTTTCTACTATAATGGGAGGAATCAATTCTATTTTAAAATGCTGATGACTTGGTCTTTTATTTAGAAGGTGTGGATGTTAAGAGATCATAAGACGTTTTCAAGAAATTTTAAAGAGGATGGATGATTGGTTTTTAAACTCAAGAACTTGATATTAATTATAGTAACACAAATTTTATGATTTGTCTAAGGCTAATGATAGAAGCATGAATGATTTCATTTGACATTGAATTGTAACGGTAAGCTAAATTCTAGAGTGTTTGAATTTAAATATCTTGGAGTTTTCTTAGATTTTAATTTGAGTTTTAAGAAACATTATGAATAGTATTTTTAAAAAAAAGTATCATCAGCAAATTTGGAATTATAAGTAGAATGAAGAGGTTTGTAACAGAGAGAATGTTGAGGTTACTTGTAGATTCTTATATTCCCTCTATTATTGATTATTGCTTAGTGGTTTGGGCAGTAAGACCTTCTACCGAATATGTTGTACTTCGAAGAGAATTTGACCATCTGTTTGATTCAATTCCTATGAGCCAAGATTTACAATCTTATTGCTTCACGATTGAGGAAAGAATGAAGTAAAGCGTACTGGTAAATACAGACAAAATATTGAAAGGTATGTATTCAGGTATTTTACCCAATTTTTTCAATTTGTTTGATCGTGATAGAAATTCTATTCTAAAGTACTCATTGAAAGTTCCTAAAATTTAAATTTCTGAATCATTAAGAAAAATTATTTTTGTATAGAGGAGTATCCTTTTGGAAATTTAATTTCTTATGCTATTAGAAGCCATTACTGAGCTAGGAATAGTACAATTTAAAAGTAAAATTGAAACAAAGATATGAATCGAAGAACAAAGAAGTATTGATTTTTACTATTTATTTGTGGGGCATTGTCTGTGTGTTTATGTAATGTAACTAATTTTTCTTCATAAGTTCTTATTTATGATTTTGCTGTTCTCTTTGTTTGTTCATTATTGCTTTGATTATGATGTATTCAATGTATTTTCAGTTGATATTTTTCTGCCTAGATTGGCTGGTTGCCGCCCACTGGTGGAGCTTGCAACTTGGGTTTTAGGTGTCCTATATCATTGCTGTGATCAGTTTTTGACGAACAATTTTAAATAATTATATATCTGATATAATTAAATATTAGAGTCAAGAGCTTTTGTACTAAATTGTTATCAAGATTTGAACACAATAATGAAGGTTAAACACAAGAAATGAAGATTTGCGTTTGGTGGTTTCTTCCGAAAAAGGTTTTGATTACTCCCTGATTTGCTGTTCCTGATTTTTGGCAAATCTCATATTCGTGTGAATGGTATCGTCCCAAAAAATCATTTTTTTCTTTTCGTTTTTTTTGTTTTTCCTTTTTAATGTTTTTCTTTCTTTCTTTTTTTCTTTCTTTTTTTTCCTTACTTTTTTTCCTTTCCTTTTTTTTTTTCTTTTTGTTTTGTATTCTTTTTCTTTTCTTTTCATTCCCCACCCTTTTCTATATTTGATTCATTCATAAATTGCATAATATAATTTTTATTTATTATCAAATTTGTTGAGTTTTTTAATGCATTGTTGTAATATTACTATTTCCAAAAAATTACTTAAAAGTAGTTCATTGTTTTTGTCTGCATCTATGTTATTAGATTTATTCAGTGTCCTCCTTTGTAAATCAGTTTTTATAACTGAAAAGGATAGACGTTTATAAATAAATAAATAAAATAAATAAAACAAGTGAACATTTCAATAGTGGCATGAAGAAATCCATCTTGATATTGACTGGAAACGCCAAAAAGTTGTTAAACGAGGAGTGAGCCATGTGTTGAGTACCCGGTAACATTCCTTTTCTTCCTTCTCCCCTTAGCCTCTCTAGCCCCTATCAATTGTCTAGAGTGGCGCATTGTATGGCCTTACAGTTGACGCGCCCGTATATAAACTAAACTTAAAAAACCCTTTTATTTATACCAATATAACTATGAAACTAAAATGCAAATGTTCCCGGGTACTCAACACATTACTCGCTCACTCGTCTAATAACAATTTCGGCGTTTTCTTAGTATTTAAATTTTTAATAAAAATGTTTTGAAATGCTAAAAACGCAGTGTATAGTCTACGTCAACTGTGATAATACCATGGAAAACATAGCCGTCCAAAATACGTGTAATATTGCAAGGTTTACTCAATCTCCGAGAAGAATTTGGGGGTACCTTAAACGTGCAAGATTCCATACACCTTGGCCCACTGCATACAATCACAGCCACAATTGATTCGATAAAAAAAACTTCTTCAAAAACAAAAACCATTTTCGTTAAAATAAATCCTTAAAATTTCAAGATTATTTTTAATTTATTATTTCTTGTAGGTTTTAATCGAAAAGGATTTTTCTCATTTTGCTAGCAGTTCTCATTACCTGGTCACGGATGCCTGTTTAAAATTTCAGCTCAATCTATTTGGCCGTTGGGCCGTTCGGCGTATGGACCGGACAGACAGACATTTACAAACATTTAACACATTAGTCACAACGAAGACCTGATCACGTGGCATTATAAATCCTCATTCGCTTCGTTCACTCGTTTAATCACATGTATAGAAACAAAAGTCTATTGTCATGTTTGCGGGGTTTCCTAGGTATTTGAAAAGGTCAATGTTGGGGGAGACAATTGAACTATCAATGCTCAAACTTTTATAACCAGGAGTCGACATGGAGTGTCATTGTTTAGTTAATATGGAAGGCATGAAGTTCGTGATCAGAATATTGTTTTGTGTTCGTTGCTGGGCTAATCGTGGTAAACCTGCTTAGGGTGCGATAGCATTATATGCTATTTAATAATTAATTTCATATTATTTTAAACTTAAGTAATCTATAGTTCATTATTTTGTCTGCATTTATATAATTAGATTTATTTAGATGTCATCCCTTTTTAAATAAATTGTTTAACCAAAGAAATAAATAAATACTCCTTTTCGGGTACCCCAAGTCTTTCTGAGTGTGGACAAACGGATATATTTACCATTAATTTTCCAATATTATTTTTTGATAACCACAGACCACTAAAATTTATAGAACACAAAAGACTTCTGAAGTTATTATTTAGGCTGCTTATTCGACGTCACGATCATTGGCAAGGCCCTATACGCATCTTGCAGCTGACCAACAGCCTGTCACATCACTGTAGGCCACACATTTATAGTTTTGCCATCATTGCCTGTGATACCACAAGATGATGTGGTGTGCATTAAAAACTTTCTTCTCCCTCAATAAATGTCCGCGATCCTTCTCCAATATAATCCATAATGGCTCGAATACTAACTTTAAATTGATTTACTTCTTTTTTTAAGCGTTAAACCACTTTCAATTTGTTTTTAAACACAATGTTTCAACGTTTTTACATGTATTGCGCATATGCTGTCGGCTAGACAACCCCCGAACGAGCGGCCATATTGACGAAACGCGCTGCGCTATTACAACATTCTCTTGCTTTCACGTATTGGAGATGTCAGATGATTAATTAATTAAAAATTCCTATCGTATAATCCATGATAGATTGGATTTTATAACAAATACAATTGAATATAACTAGTAAGCTTCGCAAAAGCTTTTTCAGGCGCGTTGTTGGATGAGCGTATGTTTTTTTAAACGAAAAAAGCGTAAAACTGCGATTTTCATGCGAATTATTTTACAATTGCACTCAAATTTAACACTAATATATAAATTCATAAAATTAAGGTTCTGTAAAAAAATCATTACAGACGGATAAAGCAAGTAGGTGTTATAAATCGAAGATTTTTTTTATGACAAAAGCGTAAAATTGCGATTTTCACAAGAAATTATATTTCGATTGCGTTCAAATTTCACCCCAATATATTAATTAATAAAATTAAGGTTTTGTGAAAAAATTATTACAATCGAATAAAAAATGTAGTTGTTATAAGTTGAAGAAATGTTGTAAAAATCGAAAAAAAATCGTAAAATGGCGATTTTAATGAAAAATAGTTTTTCGATTACGCTCAAAAACGTGGCAGTTCTAAGTTCAGAGATTTCAAAGGCCTCCATAAAATTTCATCGTTATTGGAGTATCGGTTTAGCCGGAATCGTGTAAACAAACACACAATAATACAAACAGAAAAAAAAAAAAAAGCATTCCGGATTTTTTTCTCCAGGGTAGTGAAATGGAATCTTCGTTTCGCTCTATCACAATAAATCATTTATGTAGTGACTAATATCCTTTTTTTAAATCTTTTGTCACAATTATAGGAAAATGTTTGTAAACCCTTGTACCCACAGACTATTTGTACAACTTCTAAAATAGTCAATTTAATATTGCGAACCCGTCCACGAGGATATTTTTTGGTTATACGAGCTTCCAATTCTATTTTCTTCTTACGTTTATATAATTACAGAAGCCTATATACTTTGTTTTCAAAAAATATTATTTTGTTTTGTTTGTAAATGGATTTTGTTTGAATAAAATTAAAAATTAAATAAAATGATATTTCCTTAACATACACAAAGTGACACATTTTGATTAGAGGAAAATTTATAAAGGATATACGAGTTAAAAATAAGTCTTTGATAAATAATTTGACTAAATCAATTTGAAGCATATAAATTGTGTTTGTACTGGATTTAAATGGAAACAACAAACATTTTAAAAGGATTTGTTTTTGACCTTTTTCCATTACTAATTTTAGTTCCTGAATCATTGTATAAATCCCTTCACCAGGAACAAAGAATCCCAGGAGGGCCTCCTGCCTCGTCGTTGTATAATATTTTGTTTTAAGCATTGTTTTATTCCACAGTCAAGCCATTTCAGGTTGTGTGGATTTATACTCAGGGAATAAATTGTAATATTTATGTACTAATAATAAGTTTCAAGTTTAAAGTTCAAAGTTCAACGCACCGGTGGATATACATTTATTTGTTCTAACCCAAGTCTCTCCTCCCCCACCCCCAAAGTCAGAATGCATAACCTCAACAATGAAAGGTCGGATTTATTGTTGAATAAGCTATGCACATTTTTGAAGTTAATGCATTTTGTCCTTGGGGGCGTTCATCTGAATTTTTCTTTACTCCCAAGGCAGAACGCGTTAACTCCTGATACTATGATAAAAGGTACCTAGTACACAGAGCTGCAAAATGAGATACTGCGTTCTGCCTTGGGGGAGGAGTAATAAATAAACAATATTTTTGACTTGAAATGAACTCTATATGATAAACACTATTGCCAAACTTTCTTAACTGTCAAAAAATAATAACTTATTTTGGCCGTGGTATCAGCATTGGTATCCTCTTTGCTTTGTGGCACTGTGTGTGAAACTGTTATAATAAATTACAAGAATACCCTCAATGGCAATCAAGTCTTGAAATATAGCAACCACGGACAAGCGCGTGGAATGCGAGGATGCCACATCTGCACTAGAATGTCGCTCGGTCGGTGTACATTTGCGACAGCGCTCAAACATGAGTCCATGCCAATTGCTGTGAAATGTCATTATCAACTACCTACAATAACGTATCTAGTGGTGTTCTTGGTATTAGGTTCTTTTATGTAAATCAAAAGGTAAGACGAGATACATTTTCGTACCATGACAAGTGAGAACCGCTTTCGTTCCCGCCTTCAAAACTAAGGTTCGCTGTTTTTGCTCGACGGCCATATTGAAAGTAACGCTAAACACCGGAATGTTCCTTAATCCAACTCCTGAATTCCGATCGTGTATATATCCCTGGGAAAAAGGGAACACCGCATTTGAATCCATTGGACACATACCCACGAGCTTCGTGAGGTTCCTAGTGTGGCGACAGGGGCCACCGGAATCTCCCTGGAACGAGCAATGCACTCATGTTAATTATTAATCAATTAAATGTATATTTTTTTCAGAAATAAAAGCAGATTTACAAAGGAAAACAACTAAATAAATTTAATTACATAAATACAGACATAATTATAAAATATATTCGCGTCAAGTTTAAAATAACAGGATAATAACTTTGCTAACAAATTCAAAATGGATATTAAATTAAATAAATTAAAACCCCAAAGGGGGGGGGGGGGATTACATTAATGATTCAATATTCAAGACTATTAGCAATATAGGGATATTATTATATACAATTAATTATTTTATTTTAAAAAAACTCAAAAACATTCAAAAAAGTTAATAGGTGACTACAAAATAACAAATTGACATACTTATTTTGCATTAAAATCAAATAAAAATTAATATTTATGTTGGCCCACACATAATGTTCGTTCATTCCGTTATTTTTGCAAAAAATCTTGTACAGAATAATATGCTTTGTTTATCAAGATATTTTGGACTATTTCTATAAGAAATCAAAATATTTCTATTAGGTTAACAATAACCAAAAGGTAACCAATTAGTCATCACACTTTTTGACAAGTATGGTCAACAAAAGAAGCCAGAAGGACGTCAAGAGGTCGATATTTACTACCTCTTGGTAACCTTTTGACAATATTTTTTTGCCAAGTGGTCATCACTTGGTAACTCATTGGCTGCCTCTTGGTGTCTTGCTCGCTCGTAGATGGTGTAGGTGCCTACAGAGTTGAATTAGTGGTCTGCTTTAAATAAAAACTAATAGCCATCACTTAAAATTAGTAACGTGACTGAGTGAGTGGCCGGTAGACTCTTAATACGATTATTCTTTAAACATGGTACGATTGTTTACCTGCAGGTCCAATAGTCCATAAGTTCCGCGCAGATCATCCTG
>JAMZAV010012173.1:0-17386 GCA_024449915.1 Sweltsa coloradensis
CCTAACGGTGCTTCGTTCTACGTACGTTTGCCATTTCTTGTTTTGTAGGCCTACATTGCAATTACCGGTACTAGACTACTCTGCCAGATGCACGTAAACGTAGCACTTGGCATATTTTCAAGTGTTCAGAGTGCACATGCTTTCTAGCACCATTTTATGCTCATTGAGAAATGTTATGGATTGTGTTTTATCCAACGCATAGAAAACCTTGTAAAAAAACAGCCAAGCCTTACAAACTGAACTTTTGATCGGTGTTTCCCTAGTTGGTCATTGTTCGCTTGTCGATGGTGTCTGCGCCTACAGGCTTGGTTTGGCTTGGCTTGGTCGTCTTCAAAAATAATGTCCCTCACTGAAAATCAGTTCTGTGACTGAGTGGGTAGACTCTAAATACGAGTTTATTTATTTATTTGATGAGTTCTAAAAAATGCAATACAACTTGTACATAGGCATACCTTTCTACATACTCGCTCTAATTAATTAGGCTTCATAAAATCACTTTGCTATTCATGTAAGATTTACAGCTTGGCACAATTGAATGTGAAACTGTTTTTCGTAGCCTAGGCTTAATGTTTTGTTCGTGCAAATTCAATTTTGAATGCATTGCAGTCAGTGTCACGGGGCGACGTGGTGCACCAATGCAGAAGGGTGGGCCCACACAAGCCTGGACTTATTGCACCGCGTCTTGGCTGCGGCGCCCTGGAGGTCACCTTCAGTTTTAACAATCTATTTCACTTCGATATAATATTGTCAGACTTGTTTCTCTACCTTATTATGGCATAATTTCATTCAAGGCGCAACAAGTCCCCTAAAGCGATTTCGAAGTTCGGCGGAGGGGAGGTTCCACAACTTTGATTTTAAATGCCGTGTGTCGTAACTAATGATCAATCAACAGAACGCGACTATGTGTTTGTATGCATCATGTTTTGTGCAGCAGACATCTCGTATCTCGTTTAGTTCTCGCAACGCCCGCGCGAAACATGATATGGTAGCGGGCCAGTTCGTCCTCCTACATACATGCCCTGTACAAATGTCAGGAAGTGTCGGAAAGTAAAAAACAATGTTTTTGTTCGTGAATTTGTAAACACGAGGGACAAGAACACTGTTAATTTTTTACTGGGATTCGATGACACTCGAAAGTCCAATCAAAACTCTGCGGTGGTGTTTCTGGTGGAGTAGAATTGATTGCCACGTGTTTCTATGGCGCGAGTGGTTTGTACTGTGATACTCACGACCGACATGGGGTGACCGGCGCTGCAGGGTAGAACTGCATCTTTCCTCAATCTCTCCATCGGGTGGAGCACAAGTTGAAGGGGTGTTTGTGGTTCAGGGCTGCTAACGCCATCGTGTTGAAAAGACCTCCCGTCCAATTAAGAACCGTTCTTCAGAATTTGAGTTATTTCACACGGTTCTCAAAGCCTCGGAACCTCCCTAATTAAATCAATGGTTCACTCATACCTAGGGTTTCTAACACACCACCAAACAGTGTTGGTACTCTGTGTTCGGAGCTCCAGCGATTGTTCTCCAGCTCGGGACTAAGTAGTTTTGTTACCAACTTGTGAAACCAGTTTTCAATCCACCAACCAATATGCTACTATTTTGTTTTTGTGACTTGTTGTTCATAGTGCGAGCACCATGGCACACGTGACCCGACTGATGTTTGGGATACAAATAACTGCTGAGTTTATAAGAACATGTTAATGAAATCGCACTGTTTGAGCCTTTACATGTTCTTTTATAGATACAAATTAATTAAATGTTGTCAATATTTCGGGAATTTATCTCGTCGCTAGTTCTCTGACTCTGTCGAGCGAGAACCTCGGTCGGTAACGTAAAAACTACGTGGACTTTCGTCTGTGTTCTTGAGACCTCCGCTCGGTAACTCGTCTGTGTTCTTGAGACCTATGTCGGTAACTCGTCTGTGTTCTTGAGACCTCGGTCGGTAACTCGTCTGTGTTCTTGAGAGATCGGTCGGTAACAGTAAAAACACGTGGACTTCTCGTCTGTGTTCTTGAGAGCTGCGCCGTGACCATGACGCCGGACCACGCTCCGCCGCCTCACGTGTTCTGTTGTGTTGCCCACTTTCCCCCCCGAGGCAGAAAGTGCGTGATCGAGTCGCTCCACTGGCTCCGGCCTCCGGTACAGATTGATTGGCTTCGTTCGCCGGTGATCGGTGGGAAACGCGGTTTAGTTTGCATCTTTCCACCGCGTGGTTTTCACAGACGAGAACCGTCGCCTGGAAAACAGTTTTCCTCCTCTAACTGCAGATCCCGTACGTGTCATGGTTTGTCACAAGGTCCAGGAGCTGTGCAAACTAAATGTTGGTCTAGGTCTAATAATGTCAGTGTTTGCTGTGGTCATTGGGTCTGCGTATTTCTTTACAATTCAAATGATCTATCTGTCACTGTCAGCAATGGATGTTGCTTGTGTTGGCCTCGATTAGCCTCGTTGTAGAAGGTCTGGTCAGGCTCGGCCGCCATCTTGTGCTGGTCATGTTGGTATTCAAGACGAGCGGTGCGAAGTGAGGGTCGAGCGAGAGATACGAGGGGACATGAGTGTCATACAAGTCCTAGAGGCTGGTTTGCACTGTCAGCAATGGATGTTGCTGTGGTTTGGCCTCGATTAGCCTCGTTTTACGAGGTCTGGTCAGGCTCGGCCGCCATCTTGTGCTGGTCATGTGGTATCAGACGAGCGGTGCGAAGTGGGTCGAGAGATACGAGGGGACATGAGTGTCCTACAAGTCCGAGAGGCTGGTTTCAGATGGAAGACGGGACGCGGAGTATGTCTACGTTGTTGACGTAATAAGCAGGAGAGGGTGGGGCGACGGGAGGGAGATGATGAGCGACAGCGAAAGTGACGTCTTTAGTAAAATTACAATGTTGAGCTAAATGACAGACAGCCAACACCCACGTACAATAATATCCAGTAAACGTTATCTCGACCTTCAGCCCTCTGAAAGTTTCCCTGCTCCTCAACCTAAGAGCGAGCGGGTCGAAGAGATTGACTGTTCTGTTCGCTGGTTGGCGGAGTGTTCTGGGGCAGTATCGCAATAATACACGAGAGAGAGGGAGTGAGAATACCCCCCCCCCCTCTCTCTCTCTCTCTCGCTCGCTCGAGAGTGTTTCGTAATGTGGTGTGGAATAGTAAGTGAGGGAAGGTTTATTTTTATCTTGTTATACTCCGTTTGAGATAAACTAGGCGAAACTATTATTAAACAGTTTGCTAATATGGCCGTTCACTTGTGCTGACCTTCGGTGTCGGAGTCAAGGCCCACGAAATACTCATTACTCATTCATTACACTAGTTCTCGTTTCCACCGTGAGTTTTTCCTCTTCTCGAACCTTTGTCTTGGAAACCGCAACGGTGCGAGTTGAAAAAACTATTCGCGCAGGAAGGTTGGTTGGTTGGTGAGGCCTAAGAGAAGTAACTACCTGGCGGGCTGGCAGCGGTCCATGGAAGTTCAGTACTCGCGTTGTCCTGTCCTTCTGACGTGGTTGTGGTTGTGGGGACCCAGCCCCCCATCTAGATCAGGGGGGTGGGGCGGTTATATTTCATTCATTATCGACTAGGCCTAGACATGATACGTTAAAAGCTGCCCCGCTTGGAGAAAAGCTCGGGTTTTTAGCCATTGAGGCTGTGAATTAATTCAGAAACATGTACGAATAACGCGGAGTATGTAATGACTTCCCCCTCCCCCCCTTAAAAGGAAAAACGTTAGTTTTGAAGATTGTTTAACATGGAACTTTCCATGACAGTAGTCGTAACTTTTCTGTTTTACAGATATAGTTTGATCAAGTATAGGACTACCACAAACCGTAAACTTTCCAACAATAGCATGGTTTTGTAAATCTATCTTGTACTGTTTATCTTGGTCACAGAAACAGAAACAGTTTCTCTTTCTGTATTATTATTTAAACGGTGTATGAAGGAAACAATAATCAGCCTCAGTTCTCAATGAATATGTTATTACCCACATAAGTAACGAAACGTCGAGTAACGTACAATGTTTGCTTGCGACGCGCCGAAATAACCCGAAAATCGGAATTATGTATTAGTTTTTGAGTGCAATCATTTCACCAACAATTTGATTCAAAGTTATCGCCATTATGTTTCCTATAATAAACTGAATGGACGCAACAAACCACGTGGGCTGTCGTTCAGCGTTACCCCACTGGCCTGCTGGCCACGACACTGATTGACACAGCCAACTGCTGTATTTATCATCCTATCTGCGTAAATAAAGGTCACCTCCTCAACCACGTGACTCCCTCGTGTCCGCCATGTTTACCGCGGCATCGTCCCGCTTGAATGGCTGCCGGCTAGCTCGCATGTTTTACATCGTGGTGTCATAACGGTGCGTATCCGTGTAAACCACCCGCGTATCTTATCTCTCGCCGCGCGAAACAGAGCCGATTGTGATTGTGTGGGGTGTGGCACGCACATGCTAACGGTAGCTAGAACGTCAAACACTTAATTAATTCCTTCGATAATCTATGACGTCGATGACGGCATATACGGCGATGCGTGAAGTTTTTAACACAGTGCGTACGACGACAAGGACAATTCTTGTTACAAGACCCGTCCGTCTCCACCTTGGAACCATGTTCTCCTTATCTTTCTTATCTGAAGCACAAGTTTGTTTCATGTCGGGGCCAAAGGTGCAGTTTGATAGTGTGATTTGCATGTTGCTCTAGTGAAGAGCATCTGGTAAGTATCGGGCCTAGAGGCTGGGTGGGCCCAGGTCCCCTCTATTGAGTTCACGTGGTTCAAGGGCGCGTCAACCGTACTCTCATAATGCGCAAGCGCAACTCTAGCCCAAGGGACATGGGGAGGACAGGTCCAGCCACATCAAGGAAGAGCATCTGGTAGTATCGGGCCTAGAGGCTGGGTGGGCCCCGTTCTTCTTATAGGCCCCTCTGTTGAGTTCACGTGGTTCAAGGGCGCGTCAACCGTACTCTCATAATGCTCAACTCCAGGGAGGACAGGTCCAGCCACACACACCAAGGCCACGGCCACCTTCCAATGCTTTCTCTCCGCTGACGACGATGATGATGATGATGATGATGATTGCTCTGCGCGCTATTGTGTTGCAACTGTGCAAGGCGCGGTCTCCCCTGAATCTGATGGTGCAGCTACAGCTGGAGCTCAGCACACGCACCCTGCTGATCCAAGATGAGAATGTGTGTCAGCTTCTGTCGCATGGAACGTATCGATGCGAAACACCAGTAAATCACCCCTCCCCCCCAACGATCCCCTAATTGAGTTTGTCTCGCCCGTTGCGGACGTGGCAACGTCGCTTCTCATGGAATCATTTTTAAATCGCGCTATTTTCTCACAGTGCGATAGCGCCTGGTTGTAAGGCCTTGTCTGTTGAACTTAGCGAATGTTTGTTGGTCTCGCGATAGTGAGGTTATCACCAGTTTATCGTCGATTCGTTTTAATTCCTTGTCGGTTTGTGGAATGGAACGGTTGCCCTGTTTAAACATCCCGCCACGTGCGACATCCGGTAGGTATTATTGAATGGTCGACCTCGTCCTTCACATGTGGTGTGCAGTGCATCACACTCTTCCAAGAGGCCGTGTTTGTCTTACGAGCTCGGCTCCCACGCATCATGTGCATATCGTGCCGGTCATGTCGGTATGTATTTTAAGATGGGCACCGATCACGATTATTGATTCGCTAGTGAACAGGATCCCAGGAAACCTGCATCGCTTGTAAGGTGGGAAAGAGAGGGACAAGTTGTCGTTTAGGAGTGGACAGGTTGGCTCTGGGGTTGAGGTTGAGCCTTGCCCGACGACGACAGCTGGCCCGTTTCAACCGTCGTTGTCGTCCGCGCCTTTTCCGTTTCACTAATTTGCATGACGTGCAAGATCCAGCCTGGGCCAGGAGGTTTTAGACTTGGTAACTACACGCCCGAGATAGCCGTGCAGTTAAAGATATTATTGATTCCACCTCTACAAATGTCGCAGGTCAAATCGGGTCGAATGACCGAAACCTTGACAAACATAAATTCAATGCACATGCATGCACGCACGGTTGGCCCGGAACAAAAACAAAAACTAACAATTTACAAACAACATTTCCAATTATTTTTGAATTTATCTTCGATAAGTTATTCTAGTACTTCCCATGGCTCAATTCTGCGTCTGAGCTCGGCTGGACGTGCAGAACGCCAACCAATCACAAGTTTCTGAGCGAGATTACCCCAATTAGAATTTCTCTCAAAAGTAGAAAAAATTAAACAGCAATTTGCCGCGCGAATGGCCCAGCTTTTACCGCAGCAGAAAGCTCATTAGGTAATCTGTATTCCGCTCGAGTTTATTAATAGATGGCAGCATCAATAATTTCCAAACCAAATCATGTGTGTGGCATCAACTAGGGCACATCGCACAAAGCAACTTCCATCCCCGGGATGCACAGGGCTAGCTATTTACATAGGCAATAATAATAATATATTGCCGTTGTTGTGTCGATAGTTATTAATAAAGTAATAAATTACGTACGTGTCAAACGGGTTTGGGTGGAAGTGATGGCACCGACCACTTTTCAAACTAGAAACAAGTGTTCACTTTTAAAAATACGCGCTGTAAAGTGTACGTAATTAAACACAGACGGCGGTGTGACTCGACTCGGGCACGATCTTGCATAAATCAATTTGGTATTTCCTTGTGAAGGAAGGCAGGGAAGGGCTAATCGGTTTGTGGCTGGAGGCCGCGAGCTAAGTGACTGACGCTGTTGGCAAAGTCTTAGGTCTTCTCGTCTTGCTGTGCATATCATGATCTTGATCACTAATAATAGTGTCGTGTGAATGAGGTACGGGTACCTGTTCATGAGTGTACTTACTTCATTATGGTTGTAATGTAAGTACAGCATGGAAGTCACAAAAAGTCACGAAATCGGTTTTTATTGAATTGATGTTTGGCCAATGGACATGGATGTCTAGCGAAATTCGGCGAAATTGTTGATACAACTTTGAAAATGATTCCTACCTACCTCCTAGTGATTAATGATTCTTCTACCCTACTTTCAACGACAGCCGGGCAACGGGTACAGGAATCTCACCGTATTGTTCTCCACATCGGAAGCTGCTGTATCCTTCCAATGTTTTAAAACATTGTTGACATGAAACTTGGTGCTCAAGTCTTGGATATCCGTGCCCTAACGCCGAGTCGCACCAGTGCACAGTCACACACGTGCGAGCCAGGATTCACACACTACTGTGTGAGTGAGGCTCTCGCTTTACTTTCGTTTTGTATTTCACAGGTCGGCCGTACTTGCAGCGGCCACTAATTGCCATAACTCGATTTCAATTATCCTAAATTAAATTCCAAGTGAGCATACATACATGGCTGGGTTTCACATAACTTCCTACTTTTCCTCGCTGAAGATTGCGATTCACTTGGCTTAGTGGGTGCGAAGCTGCTTGCGATCTGTGTCATGCTTCTTAGCACACTCTTGCACGTACCCGGCCACCCTTGTATTGTGTAGTATGATGATGACATATGAGATGACCTTCGCTTCCAGTGTAATAATACGATTGTTACATATTGTATCTATGCAGAGCAGCTGTTTGATCTTTTCTTCTTCTTATCAAGCTACATACATACATACAGTTGGACCTCAACAATAGTGCACAATATTTTAGTGTATGTGTCTTTATCTTTCTTTATTCAATCCGTGTGGTGCGTACATGCATTCTGCAGAGTGACTCTGGTACACATTACACTTTATAATTTCAAAATATCACAATAAAGACGCACAAAAATAGTGCAATAAGGCAATTACACAACAAATAAAACAAATTCTAATAAAAAAATGAGGAAAAGCCAAAAATTGCATGAGAACCCGGTATAGAGTCTTGGTCTTGGAACAACAATTTGGGTTTTAAAAGTCGGGGAATAAATGAAATTAAAAAAGTTTAAGAGTCAACCGGAGTTTGGTCTGTAGGCCTAATTTTGGTGAAATGGGAGCTTAAAAGAGGCACTGGAGGGGGATTTCGCAAATGCACTAGAATATTCAAAAAAATAGCCGCCAATAGACGGCCCTAGTTGAAATGTACGCTGTGGCTGCCGCGTATGCAGAAGCTCCGCGATACGGGGGGCCCCACCTGGCCCGGTCTATACGGCCCGCGAGGCGCGAAGCACTATTTTATTTCACATCGTTCCCGCAGGGCCCTCGCTCCTGGACGAGTTAAAAAAGGGGTGCTAGACTAGGGTGATTGAGTAAATTTTATGATCAGAAATTCCAAAATTGGTTTAAGTAGGGTGAAAAAAAAAAATGTATAAATCTTACCGACAAAAAGGGAATCAAAAACACGCCCGTAAGAAGTATATTATATTCGAAACGCTGATTTAAGCCCAAAGACATTTTTAGGCAGTTTTACATATTTTAATCTATTATTATTACAATTTATTATCGTGCGTACTGTAACGTGCCGTTTATTGCGCAAGCTATACAAAAGTAACCATAATTTTAAAAGGGTTTTATGAATGTCCCAGGATATTTTTGCTAGCTGTGCAAAGCCACCCCCGATGAAAACCATCCTGATCCATTGAGACTGGTATATAAGAAGGGGAATTTGAAATGGCTTCGAAGAAAGTGCTGTTTTTATTATTATTACATTTGAATATTCAATACGATTGAAACTCGTCCATTTTTTTCTATCAGTCCGTATCCATAAAAGTACAGTATGTATAGGTACAAAAATAGTACCTATCATTGAGTTTATGCTTCCGATTTTTTTTCTGACCATTGGACGGAAAGATGAAAAAAGTCAACTACCCCGGCCTTTTGATTATGACATTTGTTTGTAGGTGGCGGCCTAATAAAAACAAAATTTTTTAATATTCGAAAAAAAACTTTTCCATGATATACCTATACATTAAATTCATTCAAATATATTTTTTCAAACCTATACCCAAAGCTGTACCCAATACATCCAATGTAATGCACGTATGCTACAACGAGGGCAAGGCACGTATTTTAAATTTAAATGAAGTAAAAAAAAAATTTGTGAAAGGAAAGGGAAACCCCCAATGTATAATGTGTGTTAAAATTTATGAAACGGTAAAATTTTTTTCGAAGTATATTTTTTATTTGCTTACTTGCGTATTTTTTATTATACTGGGGACATTTGAAAAAACCTTTAACATTATTTTCTCATTCAAAAGAATAAATAATTTTAAAGCAAAACCATTTCTCGCAAAATCAAATACGTAACGAAGTACATCTTGATACAGAAGAACATTGCGCCTTCATTTTGGGTCAATTTTATTATACTTGTTTTTAAAAATACAGTTAAAAAAAAATTATGATATTTTGATCAGTTTTAAAACCATTTTGTAAATTTGAAGTACAACTTCAATTCGCTTCGTTTTTCGATTCCCGGGTGTGACCGTTTTGCTTAAGAGCCAAGAGTGCATGAGAGCCAAACCCAAGTCCATTTGGATTATAAAAAACACTGTATTTACTACATGGAACAACGCTCTGGCTTTATTCCCTTCGGCCTTGCATTGACGTACTATAAAACATCCTGGGAAAGGTGGGTAAAGTGCGTAAAAGTTGTATAAAAAAATTATATTATTAAAGTGTTGAATGACTCATCGCCCGGGCTTTGGCAATATGTTATTGGACATCGGGGGGCACCGGCAGGCGGCAAATGCATATTACACGAAAAACCCCTCTGTTTTTCCCGTTTGGAACAAATTTTCCAGCCCACAAATATTTCGCATGTCTCCAGCACTCGAATAGCTTTTGTCGAACCCTGCATGGCGGCTTTGACCGAAAACCGTTAGAGGTAGTCATCAAAAACGGGAGACTTGTTTTTTGGAAGGTTTTTTGGTTTAATTGGTTAAAGGGGACGCGTAACCGTTAGGTCTAATGACCACTCTAGCCTAAGGGGGGGGGGGGAGGGGGGCCCCATGCGGTCAGAACCAGCCACGGGTAAAGGGGGGAAAGGGAAAAGGGTTTTAAATCCCGTCACCACAATCCTAGTAAAGTTTCTCCGGGAATTCGGGCCTTAGGCGAATGCCGGGATGCAAGCTATTTTATTTTTTTTTCTAGTGCATGCGTACAATGTTTTCACTCATATTAAATTAAAAAAATTCTCAAATTTAGCAAAATACTACTAAATAGGTACGCGTCTCTATAATGCTAATTTGGTTGGGAATCCGCCCGGAGAGTGAAAATCCTGAGATTATAATATACCTTGGGAGACAATTTTTAATTTTTCTGTTTCATGATAACCCCCCAAATGACTTCTAAGGGCAAAAAAAAAAATATACAAAATGTCAATCGTGGGATGTGTGCGTGTGTCAATACAATGGGGTTACTGAAACCGCGCCATCGAAATAATGGTTTGGGCTGTAGAATCGAACACAAAATAATTCCCAAAACTGAGCCCCATACTCATATTTTAAATAGCATTACAACAAACTCAATCACTGCGTGAAAAAGGTCCCCCCATCTCGAGCGGAAAAATTTTTAAAGTTATGTTTATTTTTTAAATCCACACAAATATTAAGTTCCATTAAAAAAAATAAAAGGGCCCAATACAAAAATCTAATAGTAGACCGATAATCTTACCGTTAGATACGTTTTAGCATTGTTTTCCAACGAAAATAATATTCACTCAATACTTTATTTACGATTATATTTTATTATAATTCAAAAAGTGACTACCCGGGGTTTTAGCCCGGGGGCCTAGCTGTGGCTATGCTCTTACCGTGAACTATGCAGCCACCAATTTAAAAATGTCTAAATTTTTGGTCTATTTTGTACATTTCATTACGGGCAGCAAGGTCCCCGGGTTTAAACCCTGGTGTAGTCACTTTTTTAATTTTTTCTAAAATACTAACAAACAGAGTCAAAAATCCCTCTTTTTAAAGCCAAGGTTAAAAACGTTTTCCCCAAATCAGGGTTATAGGGGGGTTGATTTTCTAGTTTTTTTCAGTGCTGCTCTACAAATGTACAAAAACAGACCCAAAAATTAGACAGTTTAAATTGGTGGCTGCATAGCTCAGTTTGGTAAACAAGCCCGGGCAGCTAAGGCCCCCGGCCGGGTTCAAAAACCCCGGTGTAGTCACTTTTTTTAATTTTGTCTAAAGTACTAACTAACAGCGTCATAGTCGCCTATATAAAACCAAGGTTAAACATTAAATAAAAAACCCTCGAACCAAGTAAAATATTATTACAACACAAAAACAAATGTTTACAATTCCCTATTCTTTTAATAATCACGCATGTGACCAATTGTTTTTTCAACATTAACCCTACACACCTACACCACACACTTCTTTAGCTTTTTTTCAGGGGGATCAACACTTTCTAAGTTGATAACTACACAGAGTCACGAAAAAAAATTTAATGAAAAAAACCCGATTTGCCTATATCTCGTGGGACAGAATTGCGTCGGTTTTCAAGGGCACTGATTTACGAACGAAATTAAGTCTGGTGTCCCCTTGCACTGGTAATTTTCGACTCGGGTGTCATCGGCTAAGTTGTGCAATGTTGCACAAAAAAATAGCAGTATGCGATTGAGGTATATTTTTTTAAAACTTCAATTTAAATAGTAATAGGCAGTAACTTATCCTAAAATGAGGGAAAAACGATTTAATTTCGTTTTATTTTTTGGGAAAACAGTTGATTTTTTAAATTCTTTTCGGCATAACTCGATAATTCCTGTTTCCTTCCGAAGAGTTAGATTAGAGAGAATTAAAAACTTTTTTATAACATCGTGGGTGCAAAATAACCCAAAGGGGAAATTTACATCAAGCGCTTTGCTTTTGTTTAGCCAGTATTATTTATAGTTGGGGACTATGAGCTGTTTTGATGGGAGCTTATATAGAATAAATTTAAAAAAAGGTGCCTCCCCCGGGGATTGAAAAACCCCCCAACCTCTGCTGTCTGGGCAGTGCTCTCACCCCTTTTTATTATTTTTTCCAATTAAAATAAAAAAAAGGGCCCGTGCCGTGGTTCAAACCCGTTGGTTGCACTGTTTTAAAATATTTAAAAATAAAAAAAGTTTATGAAATTGCCAAATAAAATGAATAAAATACTGTATTCCGATTATGTTTATTATCATCCGGAAAATATTTTCACCGGTTTCAACCAATTTTTTTCCCTATTAGAGATGTTTATGTTCGTACCCCAAAAAATGGACTTGTTCCCTGAAATCTCCTCCCTCCCCCTCCTTCCAACTCAACTTCATGTTGTACATCACACGCTTTAATGGGCGATACACAAAATTATCTTACTTCAATTCACGTACAGTTAATTTGAAAAACCGAGATGCTAAATGTAATAAAAAGCGCCGTGGCGGATGTATTAATAAATTTTTTCATTCTGTTGTGAAATAATAAACTAAATTGTCCCGACTGGGGGTGAACCCAAAACATACTGGTCCCTGTACATATAATAAAAATTGATATTTGGGATGCTCCGGTAAACGAACAATTGTCGTAAGAGTGCAATAAAACATTGACCCAAGCATAGTTCTATAGCGCAATCTTGCATAAAGTTCAAATGGTGTCCTGCAGTAGTTCCCCAGCAAAGTCATGCAGCCAATCAAAAAATTTTCAAAAAAATTAAGAAAGTCACTCAAAGTGGTGAAAAAACTTTGTATCGCTAGGGTTCGCCACTTGCTGGAGTCAAAAAAGCCAAAATAGCGCCGAAACAGCTTTCGTACTTCCATTTTACAGCGGGCACCCCTTTTTAAAAATTCCAGATTTTAGGAATGCTAGTTGAAGGTGTAATTTTCCTGTGTTGCGACTTTTTCCAAAAAAAATGCTTTTGGTTACGCCTAAAAAAAAACGCGAAAAACAGGAAAAGTTAAATATTCCCCCAAAAATTTTAAAAAAATTTTATTTAAAAAAAAAAGGACAATTTTGGGAAAAAGACTCCAAAACACACGTTTATTGGGCGTCTTTTCTGAGAGAATAAAAAAAAAAAATTTTAAAAGATATCTCAATTGGTCGGTAATACGAGGAATACGAACCACTGCAACCCCACCGAAATAATACGGGTCCCGAGAGCCTTAACTGAAACACATCAAAGCGCTATTTAAATTTTCAAAAAAAACAGTCAAATGTGTTTTATACAAGACTTTTTTTAATGAAAAATATTCAAGGTCTCTTGTATTTGAAATTTTTTACCACCAGATCCCGAAATTCTTTTTGGAAAAGGGGCGAACGTGAAGTAGGGTGGGTCAAAAAAAAATGTTTTGTTTTTTTTCTGAACGCTTTAGGCGGAAAATTTCCCCTTTTGAAATTTAAAGAAAAACGGCATCAAAAAAAAAAAAATCGGTTAACTCTTCCGTTCGCGCATGGGACCAAAATTTAAAAAAAAAAATTTTCAAAAACCTCGACTTTTTGTACTTTTTTTTTAACTTAAATTTTTTTTTTTGGGAAACCCTTTTAGTGGGGAAAAATTTTCCTTTTGTAATAAAGAAAAACAGAAAAAGATTTAAAAAGGGTTAGACTTCCGTTCGCGCATTGTACTTAAAGTAATGAAAAATTGAAAAAAATCGCGATTTTTTTTGGGAAATTTTTTAAGTATGGTAAATTTTTAAAATATACACGCTTTATTTTTTTATGTTTTTTTTATGGTTAAAATAACCAAAAATAAATAAAATTCTGACAATAATCAAATTTTTTTTCCGTTCGCGCAACGCTTAAAAAAACAGAAAATACAAATTTGTCGCAATTTTCCGTGAAAAACACTTAGCCGTTTTGCTAGAACAAAAGACCCAGAACTCACCAGTGGAGGTATTTCCGTCGAGTTCCCCCCCCCCTACCCAACCAACCTCCATTGTTGGGTGTAAAATTTTTACATTATTTTACAACTATTTACAACGTTTTTCCCATAGAGTAGGTGGATTTTGGCCTTACTGTGTTTTTAAATTTTCCTTTTTTTTATATTTTTACACTTTGAATCTGATTTTGTGGAAAAATAGGCATGCCCGATCTCGACTTCAGTGTTGCCCGGTTTTCCCATCTCTGGTTCATGCCCATACTTATCGGGGCCCCCTGTAAAAGTTGACACCCTCTCCACAGCCTGGGGTGACGGGGAAAAACTTGGAATCTCTGATGGACTTAGGTCAGAATTGATGAGGATTAAATATCATTTTCACTGAGGGTCCCACATTGGGGGAAAATAAACACACAAAACCCAATTAATTTTTTTCAGGTTATCGGAAATTTGAAAAGTTTTTTTCAGTGGTACAAAAATTTTCTTCCCCCAATTTTCTTCTTCTGGAGGTTTTGTCTTGCTTTATAACCCTTCGAAACCAAGTCCCGAATATGTTCTCTATCACGACAAACAAACTCGGGCCTAAACTTTTGGGGGCCCAACGGGCAGCAGCTCACTTCCCTGTGAAAATCCCCTTTGGGGTCGCTATAAAACCCATAGTTTGTTCGTTTCCCTGATATAAAAGGGAAATTTGTTACAAAGCCCCAACAGTATTGTTGGACTTTTCAAGGCAATCAATACCTGGGACTTTGCCCAGAAGATTTGGGGCAAAGGGGGAAACCTGGTCCTAGTCCCATCCAGATGGCTAACGCGGCCAACCGAGTCCTGAGGTTGTATATAAGTTCATCAGATCCATCCAAAAAATTTAAAAGAAATAGTGGCTTATCTTAAAAATCTTACATGCCGTTGGTTTGCCATAAAAAAAAAGCAAAAATTTTTATACAGACCAAACATGTTTTCAAGCACCAAACATCACGGTATTTTTCCGACGAATTACTTCAAGTTTTCGATCCAGTAATAGAAAGAAATGCGTTCTTGAGCACCCCGGAATCTTCTGTTGGCAAGCTTGTCGATGATAGAGAAATATTTGGGAGTGGGGACAGAAGGGTCTTAAAAGCAAGCTCCGCCCGAAGAAAAATTGTTAGAAATTTTGTACCACCAAAGAAAAAACTTTTAAGCTTTCGATTAAAATGAAAAAAATTAATTGGAATTTTTTGGTGTTTTTATTCTCCCCCCCAAAGCTGCGGGACCCAGTGAAGATTTGGATTTAACACTCATCAATTCTGACACTAAGCCTCAGAATATACACAGGTTTTCCCCGTCAACCCAGGCTGTGGGAGGTGTGCAAAAATTGTGACAGGGGCCTCGGGAAAGTATGTGGTCATGAACCAGAGGGGTATATCCGAGCAAAAAATGAAGTCAGATCGGGCATGCCTCTTTTCCACAAAAACAGACTTCAAATGTTTTAGAAAATTAAAAAAAGGAAATTAAAACCAGTAAGGGGGGGGGCAAAAATCCTACCTACTCTATGGAAAATCGTTTAAAAAAAGTTGTAAATAAATGTAAATTTCCCCACCCAAAAAATTGGATGGTTGGGTTGGGGAGGGGGGAGTGGAACTCGACGTGAAAACCCCCTCCACGTGGTGAGTTTTGGGGGTTTTGTTCTCGCGAAAAGAGCTAAGTGTTTACAGTGAAAAATTTCAACAATTTTTATTTTTTGTTTTTAAATTTAGAGTTGCGCGAACGGAAAAAAAATTTGTTATTAATCAGAAAAAATTTGTTTAGGGGATTTAAACCATAAAACAAGATAAAAAAAATTAAAGCGTGGTTTTTTTTTAAAAATTTTACCATACTTAAAAAATTTTGCAAAAAAAAATCGCGATTTTTAATTTTTCATACTTTAAGTATGATGCGCGAAAGGAAGCGCTAAACCCATTTTTTAAATTTTTTTTATGCCCTTTTTTTTTCTTTTTACAATAAAGGGAAAATTTTCCCACTAAAGCGTTCCGGAAAAAAATATTTATTACAAAAAAAAAGTACAAAAAAGTCGCGGTTTTGTAATTTTTCATTAACTTTAGGCCCGATGCGCGAACGGAAGATGTCAACCGATTTTAATTTTTTTAGTGCCGTTTTTCTTCTAATTACAATAGGCAACTTTCCGCACTAAAGCGTTCCGAAAAAAAACAAAAAAAATTTTTTCGACCCACCCTACTGTGAAGTGTTGTCACCTGTCTCGAAATGTCTGACCAATCTGGTGCTGTTCCCCGAACACGGCTATGTTCGGGAGCCGAATGTAGTGGCCCGCTTGTAATCACAACAACATCCGGCCCCAGTACCTTGTAACCAGCTCAGTATGTAATCAGCAGCAGTCAACGTCCTCCGACTGTGATTACACCCATTGCCGGCCGGACTTGGGTTTCAAGGTGACGACGCCTTCTAAAGCAATTTATTTCGGACGACACGACTCGTTGGCAGACTTCATTCAATCACTCACGGCGGCGCTTACAGCATGGACCTCCCTACATCCCCTGGGACAGACCGCTAGAGTGGAGCAGTAACAGTATGACCCAACGGTTGACGCGCCCTTAAAACCAGATTATCCTTTTAAAATACACTTTCCACGCTAAAACCCCTTGTCGATGTATGTTGAAAAATAGGATTTGGAGTTGGACATCATGTTTTCTATGAGGTAGATTTAGTTTTTCAATGCTTGAAAATTAAGTTTGTTAAATTTAATCATGTTAAATGTGTACATTGGTCGTCGTATATTTATGCTATCGTAATAGTGTTTATCGAACTACAGCTCGGATGGTTTATCTGAATTCGGAGGCGGAGAGTCGAGTTTCAGAGAAAGAGAATCAATCATACACATCTTGAACATTGCGTAACGATTTTCAAACGCCCGCTAATAAATGGAGTAAAACTTTCAAATTAGGCCAAACTCCCATCTTGGTGGGGTCGGCCCGAATTGATTTTCCTCTCTGTGTACTATCACCGCCCCCGCGTCTTCTCTCTGCCGGGGGCGGCACCGATACGCACCACCGAAATCATCCTCAATGAGTCGAGACAGCTGCGCCGGTGACGAGGGCAAGGCTATGTGGGGTGTCACTGTAGAAGACGGAATTGCGACATGTAATATAACTGTAATTTTGTTTGTACAACTCGCTGTTAGGGGCACACTCATCTGCCAGCTGGTGTATGCTTGTTCACGCTCGCATATGGAAGAATAGATGCTAAGATAGTAAAGTACAGGGGACGGAGGGTGCCCAAAAATTTTTCCCCTCATACAAACCTCTTCGCGTGTCGTATTCGTACGGGCGGGCCCTCGTAGTCTTATCGCGACGATGTTTGGAAGGGATTTTTTCGTCCCGGGTGGGTATTTCTTTCTATAGTACTTACTTTTTGGGGTTTTTTGCTGTATTACACACAATGTATTCATGTTTTATTTGTAAGGTTTGGGTGGTAGAGTTCGGCCTGAAATACAGTCAATCTCTTTAGTTCTCTCTCGTTCTCGTGTGGGCGGTAGTCCCGCACAAACCAGGAGGGTCGGCGTCGTCGCAAATGTTTTGTTCTCAGATTCCACGAACTCTGAGTTGTAGGCCTTGTGTTGCAATTCCTGTTCTCTTCAAACGCCTTTGGACCA
>JAMZAV010012174.1:0-19233 GCA_024449915.1 Sweltsa coloradensis
CTTAAAAAAAAAAATTCCCCGAAAGGTCTTCCACATTCCAGGTAGGTGCCTTAGCCAATTAGCCACCAAAACTTGTTAACTCTGAATTGTAGTGCATATAGAATGAAGGCAACTACAATTCGAATTTTAAAGGTGGCTGTAGTTAAAGTGGGGAAATTAAAAAAACGCGTTTTATGTATTAAACACATTTTTGACACGATTTCGATAACCCTAGTAAAAACCCGAGCTCAAACGCACGGCCTTCAAGAGCTAGCCCTCCTCAAAGTTGGAGGGGTGGGGGTGCCTACGTCACCGCTCCCTAGTCTCGACGGCCGCGGGTCCGGCTTGCAGCCAACTACACACCATGCGTGCATGGCTCAAGCCCGTGTTTCGCCGGACTCACTACCCCAATAATAGTAATACTAAATAACAACCATAATAACAAAATAATAACTAAATTAACTCACCAATGAAGAAGTTATTAAAATACTCAGGCTCGTAACCGTCAGCTGTTTTAAAAACCAACTTTGAACCCTTTTGATTCTGGTACCTTTCGCGCGAATACAGTTCACAACACACGATGGGTGTCCAATAACCTTCCTTTTCTTTTGCCAAATGTTGACCACGAATTCATCCAGTAACAAATTGTTGGTGAGCACCGTAGCGATATTATGTATTATGAAATGATTCGTTTAGAATTACTAATTGGCTATCAGGCGCATGCAAAGCTAATAAGTGATTTGCTGTCTTCAGTGTATCAAGATTTAACACGACACTTTAAAAAAAAAATATGTTTTGTGATACAGTCAGCACTGCCCCGATTTTCCCCTTTATTACTTTACTGTCACTGCAACACAGTGAATACACACTAGTTTCGTCAATCAACGTTATTACGCACTCCCCACAATTACACCAATCAGTATTCCCTGATCTGCCTATAAGTGATTTTTTTGGTTATTCCCTTCTATCAAAACGTCGACGCTCAAAATGATAGGGTTGAATAACGGCCACCACACTCACAAAACACTATAGTACTGACTGCGTGGTGAAAGTTTTATGATGCAGTACAGAAGACTCGAGAAATAACTTTGGTGTCTTATTGTGTAAAACGGGCATTGTTGAGCCCCAACCCCTTAACCCCATTAACTCCCGACCAATCATTTTGGACAGTTGAAAGATATATTGCACCAATAAACTAATATATACACGTCATGTTTACAGTGTAGAAAGTTGTTGATTCATTACTAAATCTTTCTGCGTGGGTGGGGAAACGGAAATGGGGAAGATGTAAATTGGAGTATTCAGTCTTTCGTTACGCTTTTATTTGCTTTGAAATGCATGAGTGATACAAAGAAAAATAGGAACGTTGACATCACTAGATAACAAGTCGTCATCACTAGATAACAAGTCGTCATCACTAGATGGTACGTCGTCGTAACTAGATGACACATAGTCGTCATGCAGTAATGCACTCTGAGGAAGAACACTATGAAGATATCCACATCTTTATCATTACCACGGGAGTATCTTCGATTGTCTATCAACACTTTCATAACCGATTAATTCACTTAAATTTCCATTTCCCGGGAGGGAAATTTCTCGTTCAACACTTTTGTCCGACATAAATTTCATCTCGGGCTTACAATACTAAAAACTACCAACTACAATTACAATAAAAAATACTTTGTTTGTTTTAAAAACTCTCGCTTTCTGTGACAGCATCGCTCACATCTTTCTTCTTAGGTACAAATACTAAGTCCCACTCGCGCTTTTTTGTGACATGTTGAAACGATGAATCTCCCCCTTTTAATTTTTTTGACGGTTTTGAAACCCTTTTTTAAAAACCGGGGGTTCGAAAAGAGCCTAATTTCGGCTGCCAAACGTTTTTTTTTTTTTAAAAATTTGTGTATTTCAAAGTTTCGTCAGAAAAATTGGAAGCACACAACTGAATTTTACTAGGTGTAAAAACCCCCCCCCAATTAATTTTTTTTCAAGCAAGATTTATGACGAATCGGCGATCTACACGATTGGAAACTTGAAAAAAACTAACTTTCTTCCATCGACGATCACTGATTTTCATGGCTGATTACTGGCACCAGAATACACAACATATAGTTCAATAGGCAACGTGCGTTCGTACAAGCAGCGCTCGCAGCGCGCCACTCTTTGCAATCAGAAATGCACGGATCGCGCGCACTAGCTGTCATCATACGGCGTACCACGTTATTTGAGGTTCTTCTATGCTGTATGTTTGCAACAATTTGTCTAATATTGTAATGTTTATATGAGACAACGGCAACGACCAAGTAGTAGTTGTAGTAAGATGCCTAACCTGTACAAGAAATATCTCGAAAATAGTCATATTATCTCAGTTTCCGAGCCGGCCGCGTGGGAGCACGATTGGGGAGGATTGCAGTTGTTGCAAATAGTAATTATACAATTTCAATATTATAGAAAGAAGGCCTAGATGGGGTCGGGCTCTTTATGACATTGTTTTCCTCACAAAATAATTAAGGAACTTGAGTGTAATTTAGAACCAAGAAATGCAAGGCAATTATATGTTGTGATGTAAGATTTTTTTTTTAGACTATAACTTATTGGCCTACTACCTACCGAGACCAAAACCCATGTGATTTTACATTAAACATAGTTATCGGCTCGTATCGTGTAGGTAAAATGTACCGACGACCGTTGCCCCCCCCCCCCCTGACCCTGTTAACAGGTATGATCTGAAATGGTATAGTGTAAAAAGTACGGCACAAAGAACACTGCTACTTTCCAAACTCTTGCAGTCGAGTTTTTTAACACAGAATACCGAATAGGCCATACACGGTTCATATTATTGGTTTTGTTTGTGGCATTATTTTTACGATGCCGGATTATTCACACTACCAGAATAAAATATGATCTAAGTTGATTGTTTGAGGATCGAACATTAACTTCAGAAAGGGGACTGTGATGTAATTTATATGATTAGAGCTTGACACTATATTTGAACGAATAGAAAATGAATACAGTTTATTATATCTTATTATTGTAGGCCATTTATAGAACGTAGATCCATTTTGTCAGTGAATTTATTAGAAAAATTTTCACTTCACAATAGAGCGTAAATCATCAATGTTCGGATTCTTCTTATTGTATTGTATGACCGATGTCATTAAAAAAACGGTATAAGTATTTTTCGCTGGTTATCAGTATTTTCGTTATAACAATTATGACTTCGAAAATGGTCACTGTAGCTTAATAATGGTGACTCAGGCGTTTTACAGGAAGACTTTTTTTCTGAAAATCATCTCTTCGATTCCGAGGTTGAATAAACGAATCGACACTGTTAAATAAATAACTCTTGGACATAGTCCCAGTTCCCCACCATCTTCATTCTCAAAATACTCGCACTAGAAGAAATATAGTTAGAACTGGAAAGAGAGGAAACAGTTTGATAAGTTTACCAGTTTGAATTTGGCAGGTTATCGCCTCATTTTCAAATGTTTATTTTATCTATTTTTGTTGTTTCTCTTAGTTTCCTATAAAACAATAATAAAACTATGAAGATTGCGAATACATACTGCAACCTTCGCTTCGGTAAACAAACTGTTGATTTATTTAGTGGTTAAGTCGCAGGAAATCTAAAATAGTCCTTTTTATTTAAAACTCATTAATTTTAATTAATGTCGAATTAGATTATAATTACCTTGCACGGACGATTCTTAAGCGCCGTTTGCTTTGCATATTTATAAATTATTATATGTGAACATTAATTATATTTTAGATGATTAGAAAATCTAGACTGAATCGCAATATTTGATCCGACGACCTTCTGTATGGAAGGCAGGATACAAAACAGACCATTGAGCTATACAAATTATATGCTGCAAATGCTGTTGAATCATAACAATAATGGTAATTGGTAATATCTGAACATTGTAATAATTATCGAGAAAAACACCAGTGCCCAATGTCCAGAGGTTGGTATGCTTGCAAATCAAGGCAAGTGCAAAAAATAAATTAGTGTTATATGTACTTTTACCACCTTTATCCTGACTCGCATGAGATTTTCTTAGCTGAGTAGTTTTTGTTATTAGTATTTCGGGAAATGCTAGTTTGACAACAATATATTTTTGATTGTGTTTTATTATTATCTATACCTTGCAAGAATAAACTATTTTTCAACACGTTAGATTTGCTCTATATTCGTAGTAGGGCCTAGATTAAACAACGTACCAGGGCAACTATTATTTTCTTATTCAAAAGTCAAAAATTATCGTTCTGTTGGAATATTTTTAGGGTGAGAGACATTTTTTCTGCTATCACCTGTTTTCGAAGTGAGATGGTTGTGTGATAATTATATATTATATGAATAGTTAGCCTGGCCCCTTTTACTCGACGATTTATAGGAATCATTCAGTGCATTACATTTACAAATTCGCATGAATAATAAATCGTGCGAGCCGACGATAGATGAGTTCACACTGACAGAGCGCCCTGAGCATCTCAGGCTACATTGCGACAATTGCGCGGCTTTGGCCACCGTGAGCGCTCACTCGATCTCACTCTAGCGCGCCAGTGGCCAAACACGGGTGCCCATTGACGGGGTTTATGTGCATATAATCATGGGGTTATCTAGCAATACAATACACAATAATACGTTTTTAGCACAAAAATCACAACACTGCCGCCTGGCATTTAGTCAATAAGAATAATAATTTTACAAAAAAAAAAACGATTCAATATAACTACAGTATGTACACACGTTTTAAATGAATTAGAAAGGATGGTCACTTCGCACTGCTACCCCTTATAACGCCCAAACATAATTAAAGGAATATGTTGTTGTTCCCCGTAGCAAGTCCGGTCAGCAGAATGAGGTCCGCGGGCGGCGACCGATGGGGTGGAGTGGGAGCTGGTGAGGAGCGGGGTGACGTCAACGGTCTACTCTACCCCCCTAGGCACCGATCTAACGGCAACCCCAGAACTTCAACGGATGTCGTTTCGCAGAGGCTTCTTTTATCACACGTTTTGGATGAGCGAGTTTTCGGGCTTCTGCGAATATTGTCTCATCATTGCCCATCTCTTGAAGAACAAATATCTCTGGATTCCATTGAGTACAAGCCCAACCATTTCAAAAGATTACCATCGTGGGTACCTAGTCTGGTCCGGAAATGTGGCGGGAGACCAGGAACTCGAACCCTGGGCGAGATAGATTTTTTTATTTCACATGAAATAAACATATATTAAATAGTATAACAATTCCAAATCTACGGGGTTTTTCGCGACTAACCAAGTCATTTATGTGTCAACGTGCATTTATGAAATTTGGACAGCTAATAGGACTGAACTGCTCAATTAGATTTTAACAGTTTGTTTAAAATTAAATCAAACACAATTTGAACATTACAAAATCCAAACTTGGCCGGGGATTGAACTCGGGGACTGACCGCTTGCTTGCTTGGCCCACACAGTGGGCTGAAACGTCAAAAGCAATTAAAAGCGATTCGCCATGGCAAAATGTCCAGACCAATTAATTGTGTTATTATTTACCGGGCCGCAAAAGAGCTTAAATTTGTATATTGAATATTATAAACAATGTAACATGGGACAGGCTAGAAATATAACAATTAAATTATTGGATCCAAAATATGTGTAACTCTAAACAATTTGATGTTGTCTCCACGAGGCAGCATGTACCAGGGCATGTTGTAAAGTACTCAAATTAAATGTACAACGCCCTGGAGAAGAATTGCAACTACGGACCGAATTCTGAAAACCACACAACACAGGATAATTTTTATGCAGAAACAAACATACAACAAACAGAATGGTCTATAATAAACCCTACTTATATACCATATGGTTAGCATACAAGTGACAAAACGGGTACAAGAAGAGGTTGCTCTCGTCGCGCTGACTTTACGCTGAACAATGGGAATAGTTAGGGTTTATACATAAAGCTAATCGTGTTTCTTAAATATGTTGGGTACTGCATAAAAATAATCTGTATCCGTCGAATGTCTTCGTTTAGAATTCTCGCGTACGTTAGTTCAATTTTCTACAGAAGTCATTTTACATCTTATTTGAGTGCTATGGAGCGTGTTGAGAACATGTTTGTCGTGAAGACTTAGTAGGCGATGAGGATGACGCGGAGACGAGTTTAGGCACTCAGCTTTCTGTTTTTTCGGGGTAAACGGTTTCTACACACAGTATATGAAATTTTACACCACGTTAAAAATAATAAAACTATGGTATCTAGTATGACGTATTTCCTAAATTAATTCATTGAATTTGAAATTAAGAATTAGTGAATGAAATCACCCACGAAACTTTACCTTAGTGTGGTCAATTGGGATTGTATTTTTACCTTTAGGAAGAAAGGGTGACTGTCAATAGCTATTCGGCTATCGAATAACAAAATCTGCATTCAATTATATAGGATTCCAGGTGTCTATTAAATGGACTCTGTAGTCACAAGGAATAATTAATTAAAAAATATATACATTTGGACAGTACGATTTAAAAGGACAATTTTCGTAGGAATTGTGATCGTGTTTTTAGAGGGGGGGGGGTGGGAGGAGGAATTAGCACCAAAAACTGGAACTCCCTCCTAAAATGAATATTACTTGGGAATGGTTTGTAAGACTTCGTTAAAATTAAATATTGATGAGCGTGTGATGCCTAATCAATAGTTCAATTTTTGTACAGGCAATAATAATAATCCTGAATGGAGCACAGTGAGGAATAAACAACGTAATATCGAATGGTGTTAAAAACTGTGCTATTTTACTGAGCCGACGGGCGTGTGATTGAATAATTTGAACAAGAAGTCCACCAACAAATATTCCGTGGGAAACTGTGCAAAATTTTGGGACGCGCTTAAGGTGGGAAGCCACAATACGATTTGTTTGGTAATTTATTTTAATGAAACATGCATTTCAATAATATTTCATATCGATGTCGGAATGAGAACTAGATAGCGGTTATATCGAACGATAATGTAGATTAATCATGTGCATCTCAGTTTATACAATTGAGCTCAGGCGGGATTGACCCAGGTCTTCACGGTGCAGGAGGATTGCTCGGACCACCGAGACGGCAAGTTCATAACTCTTCGATTGTTGTGCATTATAGATCCAAGTGGTTTACCTATGCCAGGTTGCTAGTGCTTAGTGAATACAAAACTTGTGACCGTAACCGCTAGCTACTACAGGCAGGGTGTCAGTGTAGGTCAAAGAACGTAGTCACCGATTATCTTTTAGTCTTCTTTTCATGTACCACAATTACCACATTTGATTTTTTTTTTTTTTTTTTCCAAACGGCATCGTGTGTTTCCAGTAACAGAAGAGCTTAACTTGTTAATTCGATCAATGACCAAGTTAGATTTGTTCCGTTCAGCATTGAGGTGTTTAAAGTTTTTAACGTTGCTTGTTTGGTTCTTCAGTTGTGATTGTTGTGCATTATAGATCAGTTCACCACCCTTTGTGAGGGACAAAGATCAATCATCTAAACCTATCGTCCTAAACCGTGATGTTTGTTGGTAAATCAATTCTTGGGAGGTGTTTTTCCATTCCGTCTTATACAATACTTCATGTTTGTCATAAAAAAATAAATTGTATTTAGAGTCTACCCCACCAGTCATATAAACTGATTTTCAGTGGGGGGACAGATAAACCAAAGAGACCAAGCCAACGCTTTTGTATCCTAGGCCCGATGCAATCGAAGAGTGAGCGATAAACCAACCAAAATTGATATTTTTTCAATAGGGAAAAATATAGCCATCAGTGGTAGGGACCCCCCCCCCCCCCCCCCCCCAGTGTGAACACCATGCGGATCAACGCCAGAATCAAAAAGGACTCGATTCGCGCAATACTTTGAATTTATATGTGGCCTCGTTGCTAGGACCGAGCTCCAAAGACACCGTTTACGAATTCCTAAGGACAGACGTAAGTCCAAATCAAAGTTTAAAAAACTATATGACTTTAGCGGAACGAACCCTGGAACTTCGGCATGGAAGCAGAGACGTATACTAAAAGACCAACGAGCCACACAAAGTTTCCTTAGCAAATGCTGGTTTCACATGAGCGTGAGTTGTGGCGACCAGGATTTGTTTTTAACGTGGCATCTCCTACTCCACTTCAGGTAGCCGTTGGTTTACAGAATGGTACCCGCTCTCCTTCAATCACTCGTGATATTATCACAGATGCTATGGGTACATATAAGCCACTTTTTTTAATGATCTACTAGGTAGTAGTATAAGATTGCACATGTGGTTAAAAAGTAAAAAATATTATTAATTTCTTCTGGCTGGGTCAGCGTGGGTTTACAAAGAGAATTCTCCACTTCTTTATATATCCCCACAATTATCCATCTCTTCAACATCTTCCCAGCTTTCTACTTTGGCCTATAGAAATCTACGTACTGGCCTTCCACATTATTTGAATCCATTCCTTTCATTATTCTCTTGAGCACAAAGGCCTCATCTCTTCCCGCATTGTTTACATGTCCCAAACCGTCTCCAATTCCTGTCATTCAACTTCGCTACACCCCAATGGTCGTTAATAATAAAAAGTACTGACAATCTGTGAGTTGAGGGAAGTTCATGTATTCTTGCTTGATAGCTACGTCAGTTTCATACACATCGATTCTTCGTGAGCGAATGAATAGGCGAACCCATGATATAGGGATTATATGTACCGCTTCCCTTCAATTGTGCTAGCTAATACTCTTATCAATCCTCGGCAGTTGTTACGTGCTGCTCATAATTTATAGGTACTTGCTGTGGTCCTGTCATTTGTTCACACTCGAACCAAAATTAAGGGGGAACATATTTCCTTGTTCAGTACTGTCCATACAAAGTTACATGGATCTGTGATGTGTGTCTAGGCCTCGGGCATTAGTCGTCCTTATTCCATGGCACTTCCTTCAAACTCATAAAACAAGTTTTAAATTCAGTTTTAAAATGTGCAATGACTACACTGGCTGTGTTAGTAAGTAGTATTATTTTCAGTTCTATATCATTCCATTCAGTGTTGACCATTTATTTAGTTAGTATCTTCAAGTGCGATATTGGGGGGGGGTTCCAAACTTTATTGGCTGTAGTCGACTAGCCTAGTCGAATTAATCAACAATGATCAACAACTGGCAGTGACTTTGCAACATGCATCAAGTGTAACTGCGAGTCAGCAAGGACATGTTAACAGCGTTGGGGAGTCCCTTGAACGCATTGCTTCCGTCTCCAGAGATCGTGCTCCGACTCGTATTCAGTCACGTCTGGTCTCGATGGCTATGACAGACTCAACAGCTAGCTTTGAGCGAGAAGAGAGCAAAGGAGCCTGTGGTGAGCCGCGATCTCCGAGCTATCTAACTACGATAGCGAGGTATAGGTCATTTAAACATTAAATACGCAACTGCCAAGGAATTCACATTGTCTGGACCCATGCGACGCCATGTCTTTTTTATTTTGACAGTCGGGGCGGACTCGGACATAGGCGGGAGCTATAATTACCAGTGCCTGAATATCATTGTCAGTTTAAAATTGAATTGTAAATCAAATCTCACACTAAAAAATACGATTTTGTGTATGAAAAGTTTATTTGACAATCACAAAGTAAAACTGCTATAATAATACAATTCCACCAAGCTCATTGTGGAGTGGCAGTAGCTTTCAGATGGTGAGATTTATGCAAAAATGCAGGCCATGAGTTCAATGGTGAGTGATGGTAATCAGTTTTACTTATAACATTGGTGAGATAATAGTATTATAAGTTTACAATTGCAGGACAATGTGAAATATTAATGTTATAGTCCCCATTATTAATAGCATGTTGTCTGCAATTATTACTGATAGAAATTGTATATTCGTTGTCTTTGCCACACTCAAATAATTATTCGAGAGGCCTTCGGTCCGATCCCAGCCACCGGCAATCCTCTAATAAAGTTTATTTATGCGCTCTCAAGAGAGTTTTATATCTTCCAATTCGCACACGTTTATTTCGTTCATATTTTTAAATTTAAACTTTGAAAACACACAATAAGTTGTCATCAAAATTATCTTCTAAAATGCATTCTACTCATTATTTCGTTCACTTTAAATCTTTAAATCTACTAGCTGACAACTAGCTGACAGATGAGTAAGTGACTGATTTTTTAAAGCAGCACGACAGAGATAGTCGGCGACGGCTGGAGACATATGCTCCCAGTCCCAAGTCTCGTAGCACGCGATCTAGCCAAGGTCACATGCGCAGGAAAAAAAGCCCCTGGCCAGCGACGTTACTGCGGGGGCTGGGTCGATCTACATATTATGTAGATATTGAGAAATTTTCATATTATTGTAATTGTTTCGTACTTCTATTATTTATAAGGGTTTGTCACCAAAAATTGTTAAAATACCCTCTATACACAGTACACACTAAGAATCGAACCATTTTCCGGGTCTTTGCCCATAAGCTCAGGTCCCCGCCCCCCCATTATACACAATCATGTACTTTACCCAGCAAAGAGCATAATGCCCACAAATTATTTTTGGATGGCACACTGACCATACTTATATACCCCTTTTCACAAAGCCATGCTGACCATTCATCATTTTGAGGTTACAAACATTTTCACCCCCCCCCCCCAAAAAAAAAAAAAAAAACAAAACAAAAAAAAAAAAAAACAATGGATAGTTACTCCACTGCCCCTGACAGGTAGACAAGTTGCAAATTAAATGATGAAACTATATAGACAACATTTTTTTTGTATCTCTTGAACACCAACCATGTTTCAATATTAGTTGCTTTCTGTGGTGAATACCTGATTTTCAGCGGAAATTCACATGTACTGTAGAGGTCTCGCAAACAAGATTTACAGTCTTGTACACGTATGAGAGTAATTTGATACGTCTAGTTTTGTTTTTTTTAAACATACAAACGGATAATTTAAATAAAGTATTAAAGATATTAATATTATGCGTGCCCTTATAACAACACTATTACACTATAACAAGAAATAATTTTTTAAGGTACTCAAAAATGTATGAGGTCTGCGTTTGAGATATTTCTATAGGGTTCCCTGAAAAACACAAAATGAAAGTACCGGTAGTTATTTGTAAGGTATGGCGCAAACAAACACAAAAAGAATACAAACGAGAAAAATATCTTCATAGGTTATTTTATTTATTATATTTATTTAATATCTATCCTATTCACTTAGCAAACTGATTTACAAAGGAGGACAACTAAATAAATCTAATTACATAAATGCAGACACAACAATGAACTACAGTCAACCGATTGTATTGTTGTCTTTGTTTATTTAAGTTTAGATCTCTTTTGTGCGGATAGGTAAAATTTAAGTACAGTATAATCCATTATGTTTTATTATTTTCTATTTCCAATTGTGTACCTGGTTACAAACATACATTTCTTATTAAAATAAAATACACGTGTTCATAACTTATCACAATTAATTATTTACTTGAACACAGCAATGTTTGGTGGAGGGTTGAATATACGTTTTCCCATGTCATTCCAACTTCTATTGTCGAACCAGAAATAAGTGGTTCCCAACATCCGTATTTTACAAATTTGAAAACTGGTTCTGACCGCTATCGTGTCTCCCTTTCTGTGCCGCGGTTCTCCAGCTAATGTTTTATATAGGGTACATAGTTTTGAAGTTTCCTCCATTCATGCAGTGTTACCCAGATCAATAATTAGATCATTTCCGCAACAAGTAACTATTTAGAGTAAAAACAAGGAATCAAAAGGTATCCGCACAACGGCACAAAGTATACGCTTTGATGGCCAGTACGGGCAAGTTCCACAAAATAAAGAGCTTCGTAAAGGGAACTTAGTCACACTACCTATCATATTAAAAAATAAGAAAATGCAGCTTTCTAAACAAATTCTCATTTTTTAAAGTTCCTGTCAAAGTTACCTAAACAAATTCATAGAAATTAACCAAAATTTAACAAGTTGAAATGGGTTCCTAAGACGCGGAAGTCACAAACGGTAAAATGTTAACAGCAGGGCTTTAGGGATGCAATACGTTTATGATATTTATGTTTACTTCTAAATTTGAGCAGGTTTCGATTGCGTTAGAAACACAAAGTAAAATACATTTTTAATTATTTATAAGTTTGCATATGATAACTATAATTTGCAAGATCCTGAGGTTGCGTGCTCCTTTAAGCGTTCTCTAAGTAGGAATTCGTTCCCTGGAACAGCAATATTAAAATATCAAATTTTCAAATCGATAGTGAAATGAAAGCTCTGGGTTTTGGAGTCGAATGGTATGCGTGGCCTTCACCACACAGATTGTCCGTATTGCAATGCTAGATTGTGTATCGGTGTATCAATGACTAGTACAATGACTGGTATTTAGAGTCACCCAGTCAGTCACAGAACTGATTTTCAGTGGGAGACATTAAATTTAAAGCAGACCAAGCCAACCCTGTAGGTGCAGTCACCATCGACAAGCGAACAATGACCAACTAGAGACCGGCATATTAAAGCAGGAAACACCGCGGACAGCACCAGAATCATCAAGGTTAATTTGAAACAACCATAGAATTTATTATGTACTTTGTTGCTAGGGCGGCTCCAAAGTCACCGTTTACACATTCCTAAGCCAATAACTGATTGAAAGCCCAAATCAGAAGTTAAAAAACTTCTGCCTAGAGCGGGAATTGAACCCTGGACTTTCTGCATTGGAAGCATAGCTTCTAACCACAAGACAAACGAGCCACACTAATAATATTGTGCAGTGTTTTTATGTCTTTAAAATCTTGATAATTATCAATTTCGGTGTTTTACGCAAATAAAACTTATTTCAGAGTTTGGCAGTAATTCAATTTTGGCATTTCCTGGTATAGGCTAGATTGACTAGGAAATTCATGCTCATTTGAAAAATAAAATACATATTTGCACATATTTAGGTTTGAACGTCATTTGCGAATTATGATACCACTTTGTACCACAAAACGAAAAGAGTCTTCGGAAAGAAAATTTACAAAATGTCTTTGTTTGGCCTGGAAAGACTAAGATAAAAACTTGTTAATCCACCACACACTAACGACCATCCATGTTGAATGGTATTCTCGGTAAAGCTGAAGTAAAACTTCATGCTAGCGAGGTAATATTTCCCAGTGCCCTCTCAGAATATATTTGATTGGGGTATTGTCATGTTCGTTTATTTAAAATCGACTTGTTCAGTTAAAGAAGAGAGGGACTATGTACAAAGTAGGAGAGGAGTACTGATCATAATGTGTAGGCAGGCAGGATGTCAAGGGAAGAGTGCTGTGTACTTTACGAGGGTGGACTTTCATGGATGTTGTGAGAGATGAAGACCCGAGGATGATGGGGGGGGGGGGAGTAATGAATAGTCTGGAGGAGATGAGGGGTAGGGTACTGGTCACTCACATCAGGGGTGTAGTAGGAGGGAAGGGGGATGATGCTTTATGTTGCTTAACGACATTAACGTCTATTAACCCGAGATAAGTCTCACACGTTAGTTAAAGTTTGTTCGGTCTAACGGTATCCATGAAGATCTAGAATTCCTCCAAAAAAGTGTCTTTTTGTGCGACTAATACTAGTATAAATTGCTATTCACAAGGAATTCTAGGAAGTAAATTACTCCACGTGGAGTTGAAAACCTTTGTTGACCAACCACAATACGAGTTTCGAAGATTCAGCCAATAGGGTGGCTAAAAGAGTTCGGAACTACAAAATATAAAAAGGGGTTTCCTGAGATAATTAACAGCCGAATACAAGAAAATATGAATGTAAACCGCAACGTATTGTGACCAACAAAGGAGACAATGTTGTAAAGGGATGAATGTTACCTTTCGATGGGTATAGCGTAAGACCGAACAAACTTTACATTAGCACTTTGACCGCATAAACTTTTGTTGGCAAAACTACTAGGTTGACTAAATTGACTATGATTGTAAATAATTTACAATGCTTGTTAAAGCTAACAAGCAAATAACGAATCTGATATTGATATCTTCTGTATTTATTTACTGCTATCATGCCACGGTTTTTGCGTAAAAACAGTGGAAAGATTACATACAAAATATAACGTGTTATGAAACACCATGAAGTTGAAACTTGCAATTAAAGTTAGTACTGCACTGTACATTGCTGAATAAAACATGTTTTATTAAAAATAAAATTTGAATGTTTTCCAAGGTTCAAAGTCGCACCCGCGTTCTAAGTGACCGGGCATCTAGAAAGGTCAACGGGTTTTTGGTGAATTTTGACATTATTTCAATTTGTGTAATAGGTTCACTTCACAAAGATATTTTAAGAAGGTAGATGAAGTTAGAAAACTTGCAAATGAGTAATATAAAGTTGCCAGCTGTTTTATAAAAACTCTGTCAAAGTGACTACGTGTGACGAAATGTGTGGGAGAAAGCAGAATGGGCTTGTATGGTGGTTAATGAGGGGAGGGTACAAGGTGGAAGGGAAGGTACTAGGGATACTGGGAGTGGGGGGGATAAGTCTTGGATGTGAGAGTACAGTAGCAATACCAGAGAAGTCTGGGTCAGGCCTGAGGTTTCGTAGTCGGTGGACAAGTGATCATAGGGTTCCAATAGTTGAGATGGCATCGAGGAATGGATGGTGAAGATTTTGTTGTTTAAATTCTCATATAATGCACTAAAGGTATTTGAGACGATGAGTGTGATAAACAAGGGTGGAGGACGATTACAAAACACCCATGCCTTATGCGGGATTCGAACCCACGTCCTCGTAGAGCCGTACGCTTCGGACCAGCGCGCTAACTGAGGAATGGAGAGTTTTGGGATAATGTAAAGACAACTGGGTGTGAGGGCATGACGGGGTAGATGATCAGAGACTGCAAGGTGTGAATGGGTAAGAACGGAAGCAGAATAGTCACTAGAAGACTGAGAGTTGTTTCAAGATATTTTCAGATCTTTTAGAAAGATATGAGCTGCGTGTAGGAAAAGGGGGTAGTGGTGATGTGTACTAGTACAATAGAAGAGCGAGACAAGAGGAAATGTAAGGGCATACAGGCCGAGGTTAATGCTAACTGCTAGGGAATTGATTTGGTTGATTTTTGTTGCTCAACGTCTATTAGAACAATATTGCTATTCGAGACTCTAAACACGAGTGGTTATAGATGACAAAGGATAACTACAAAAGAACCAGGCCTTACGCGGGATTCGAACCCCCGTCCTCGTAGTGCCACGCTTCGGAACAGTGCCCTACTCGAATGTGCCACCGCGGACGGCCTAACTGCTAGGGATCTGGGTTATTGGGGTAGAGGGTGTTCATGGGAATGGGAACAAGTTGTATCAGCTGTTAGAAAATACAACAGGAAACAGTTAATATTTACTGTTTGCTCAAGGGATATAGGAAAGAGATTTTCATCAGGACCAGGTGGAGGCTTTGATGTTACGAGGGGGTGGCAGGAGGATGAGGGGGTGACAAACCACCACTAATTAAATATTAGAAGGGTGTTAGGGATGAGGGGTGAAGGGTGGAGGGGTTAGAACACAGGGGATGATTCTGCGGTAAGATTTTTAGGGGATGTTTAGGAAATACTTGAGTGAGCGATAGATGCATTTATAATTAATCTATATATATACATATTTAATTTCACTCCTAGTTCTAAATGTCAAGGCTTAAAACTTTGCTTAGTAGCCTACACGTACGTACTACGCACAGAACAAATTAAAATAAATTATGGGATGGTCATTATTTGGGTTTGCTAAATGTTGTTACTGAAATGCCCTTTCTTACAATTGACGACTCGAAATGGGCCGAGCTTAAAACCATCGATAGGTCACGTGACTAGTATTGGGTATAAGTCCTCATTTCGCAAGTTGGCACCTGCTGAACGGCGCATCACTTATCAGTATCACGCTCTAACCTTTATTCTATTCATAATAATAATATTTAGCAAACATATCATTCTTTAGCGATTACTTCGATTTTTTTGACACAGTCGTTAGCTTGTCATAACACGTCGATGTCAAGCCGCTTTGATTTACTGTCCCCCACTGAAAATCAGTTATATAACTGAGTGGGTAGACTCTAAATACAATTTATTTATTTATTTATTTATTTAATGTACTCATCACACATGAAAATTATCAATGACTAAAGTTTTCTCAACAATTTATTTGACAAAAAACTACTGATCGGATTTCGACAAGAATTCTTTGTAAAAATGCATCAGACTGTTTAGACAAGAAATATACTAACTTTCTAGATAGAAAGTGCACTGAACAAAAAATTTACAGCATAGAGTAATATGCAGCGTGCACTTTTCCACGGCTCATCCGCACGTCAAGAGTGCGTATTTTGGATAAAAACACATACCTTGCATATTACTCTATGCTGCAAAGTTTTGTTCTGTGCAATTTCTATCTACAAAGTTAGATTATTTCTTGTTTAAACAGTCTGATGGTGCATATTTTTAAAGAGGTCTTGTCGAAATCCGATCAGTAGTTTTTTGTCAAATAAATTGTTGAGAAAACTTAAGTCATTGATAATTTTCACATCTATGATGCGTACATTGTTATAACAAGCTAACGACGTGTCAAAAAATCGAAATAATCACTATCACAAGGAATGATATATTTGCTAAATATTATTCATTTAAATATTGTCCAAATAATGAATAGAATAAAAGTAAGAGCGTGATAAGTGTTGCGCCGTGAAGCAGGCGTCAACTTGGGAAATTAGGATTTGTACCCACTCATTCCACCATGTTGCCTCGTGACGTCAGGAGGCGGGTACATTTCAAGTCGTCAATTGAAGATGATGAAGACTTTTGTAGCTTAACGTCTCTACTAGGAAAACGCTCAGTTGGACGCGTTGTTGAGCGAGCACCGGTACGTGCAACACGACCCGAGTACGACATTCCCATAATGTTACCTACCAATAAGTCTTTTAGGTCTTGACCGATTTAGCTGAAAATTTGTAAAATAGGAGAGAATGGATAAAATCCACCGCCATCTAGAGGACCTTGACATCATTTCTTTGGGAAAACTATTTTACTCTTGATTTCTTCTAGGTGGCAGTACATAGTGACCAGAATTCTTGTGCGACTTTTTGTTGCCATGGTAACGTTACTTTTGTTAAAATGTAATTGCTATCTACACTACTTATCGGATCAAAATAAAATTAACATATTCGTGACCGGAACGGACATTCTAAATGATTTGGCTACCTCAGATTTTGTCGCCGTTTAGTTTTAAAAAAAACTTAGAATAACTTTAATGTAACTTTATAACTTTTAGAACGATTTTGCCACAAAAACTAATGGCATTCAATCGGGAACGAAACTTGCGGATGGTCAAAATTTCAACTCGATCGAGCCTCCGTTTGACCGCTATCATGAGCCAAAAAAGCTGTGCGACTTTCCGTTGCCATGTTAACGGGACTTTGTTATAATGTAATTTCCATCTACACTACTTATCGGATCAAAATAAAAATGACATATTCGTGATCGGACGGACATTCTAAATGATTTGGCCACCTCAGATTTTGTCGCAGTTTAGTTTGAAAAAAAACTTTCGATTAACTTTAATGTAACTTTTTAACTTTTTGAACGATTTTGCCACAAAACTATACAGCAACCCGCCTAGGTGGTATGTACATGTGTGCAAAATTTCAGGTCGATCAGAGAAACGGTGCAACCTGTATCGAAGCAGTAACAGAAAAAAAAAAAAAAAAAAAACAGACATTCGAGCCATAAGAGTCAAGTGGAGACGCTCGCTTCGCTCGCTCAATTATGGTCATTTTGAGTGGCGATAGATAAGGGTGATGGACAATGACAAACCGGTGCATTCGGCACAGGTTTTTTATCCGATGCGGGATTCGAACCCACGTGTTGTACACTACGCCTGCACCCAGATCGTATGAGCCAACATGGACGGCTGAGCGTAGCAGGAAGGTGCAACTAAGAGAAAAGATTGACATAGCCTGGATGGACAGGAAGAAGTGGAGCGCACCCAGCCTGGCTAGCAAGCTCTACTAGTCTAGCTCAAGCTACTGACCTACTCGTGTTGGAACCGGGTGTTCCATCATTAGGTCTATAGAATCTAGCCATCGTTGAAGATGAACAATAACACAATCCATTTCTAATGCTTACAACAAAGAGTGTTGTATAGGGAACCCAACAGCTGACCTGGCTGGCGACTGCACGATTCTTGTAGAGATAGAAACAAACATATCTAGGTGCCCGTTAGGGCGCCGCAGCCAAGCCGCGGTGCGCTACACACTCAAGCACCTTATACACCAAGCAGAGTTGGGGTGATTCGAGGTGTTACCCAGCCGTCATGTAACGTGATGTGAACTTGAAAACTATCACAATCGAGGGATTTAGGTACCTGACAACACATGCCAAATTTTATTGGGGTACGATTATTCCTTCTTGGTGAAAAAAATGGCTTGAAACATGCTCAAAATCACTTTAAGGATGTTAGCTACTGCTACTGCCTACTACTGCCTACTACTGCTAACATCTAATACGTCGGCCCGCGATTCTGACCAGACGGGTGGGGCTACAATGTTCATATTTTACATGGACATTAAGGTTATAGAATGATAGACTCTTTTGAAAAAAAAAGTTGAAAAGTTTGTTGGAAGGCTTCCAAATAAAGGTTTTAAAATAAGCCTTAAACACTTGGCATATAATCAACAAGTAACCATAGTTACTTGACACTTGTTGACGGTATAAGCAGAGTTAGGCGGGAAAGTGCGATACGTAAACAAATGGCGGACATTTAAAAATTTTCTTCTTTGTGTGGAACGAGAAAAGGTGTCATAGACTCTCATAAAACAAATCAGAAACCGTCCCTGGCCTAGGCCCAGATGTAGAAAATTATTTATAATACAAACAGTGTAGGTCTAAAGTTCCATTTGGCTATAGGACTAGTAAAATTCATACTTACATTACATGTTTGACAAGCCTAGCCAACCCTATGCCAGCACAACATTGTTTTGATATGAACTTGCTCAACTGTTTGTTTACATAATTGCAACAATCAAATCATTTCATACAACTTGTCTTTCGATTGGCCTGCGTTTATGAAGGCACTGCCATCTAGAATAAATATAGAACTTTTTCGAGCTCTTTGCTATACGCAAATCTTTTTAAAGTGTTTGGATTTCGTGATACTCTTTGTGGCTAGACCAGCAGTCGGTGGTCCACTTCCGGTACAATTAGAAGCCATCTTAAAATGACAGTTTACATGTTATAAATGGAGCGATTTGTGGCCAAATAGTCTCAGATTGCCCCCAGGGT
>JAMZAV010012175.1:0-18622 GCA_024449915.1 Sweltsa coloradensis
TTTTGTCAGATTCAATGTCAGAATTTACAAAATTTTGTGTTCCCAACTACAACAGTAGTGCCACTTTCACCATCTTCATCTTCATCTAACACTGAATCAAGAAATACTTGTTCAATTTTAGCAGGTATGAACTGGATACTTTCTAATGAAGCAATTGCACTGTTAATGTGGATGGTAACTTGACCGATAATAAGATTTTCCTTTTGAAAAACTAAAGATACCTGTTGAAAGATATTTAAATAATCAATCAGAAAATGAACCATGATAAATAATTTATAAGATTTAAATTGATTAAGCAACCCCTTAGCAGTGACAGCATTATTGTTATTTTCATTTCCAGGATGGAGGAATGTAGCATCATTATTTCATGTTTTGTTGAATGTTGAAATTCCAGATGTCAAGAGTGGATTTTTGTTTCCAAACACCTTGTCTGGGGGTATAAAGTATGCTCCATCTGCATGTATTCTTCCTATTTTTACGAACCCCTTCTTCTCGCGGCTATTCATAGTGTCGAACCAGCTTCTTAGTTTCCTTAAAACCCATGCTGTAATCAAGGCTTTATTACTCATTAAATACTTCACAAGAGTTTCCCGGTGTGGATGAAGTGTGTTCAGAAAATAACTGAGCGGCCATCATCACCTTAATTTTTTTCAAATTTGTTTGGGTCCAAATACCAATCAGTTTTAGGTACGATTTCCAATTTTTATTATTTTGGATTTGGACTAGCTCCTTCAGATACTTAACGTCTACTTTGTTGTCGGTCAGTTTTTCCGATTTAAGAGTGTCTTCAGGAATAGTGTCTGATGAGTGGGCAGAGCTTGTGTCAAGTTCTTCAAAAGGTGCGGAGCATCAGCAAACATGTACAGTTTCTGGTCCTCGTTGACTGGATGAACTATATCGAACTCTTTCTTTCTCGCAGCCTCGGACATTGTAGCCAGCTTCATGAATGGCAGCAACTGCTTCTTTAACCTCCTCAGACCCAAGCATAATTTTTTTCACATATTTAAAAAACAAACTTCATAGGGTGGTTTAAAAAAATAATTAAAAAATATTTTGTATGAACTTTTTTTTTTCAAAAATGAAGCAGGTACGGTGTGTGGCCGTATGGCCACATTGGGTCCCAGGCTGTTCCAAATACTGATGTAAGATTTATTTAAATTTACCATATATGGTAAATGTAACATTTTTCTATTGCTCAAATCACAAACATAGATACATACAATGACAATTAAGGTAGAACATAATAATAATTAGCTGTAATTAGGCCAATTGTTTATGTAATTTTTTGTAATAATAGCCAAATATCACATTTGAATGCCGATTTAATTGAAAACCCATGTTTAAATATGAAGAAAGTCAATATGTAGTTGATTTGTCATTGTCAAGACATACTGACACTATCATTAGGCCTATCATTAGCGCTTTTTTGCCTTATTTTTCCATAGCCTAGGCTTTGGCCTATTTTGAAAACCTAGTGTGGGCTCAAATCCAAATTTAAATTTAAACTTTTTGTCAAAAATTGTTTTGTACGCTTAAATGACCACTAAAAACTGAAAAAGTTACAGAAAACAAGATAAGTGAGCATTTTTTACTTTTTGACAGATGGATAATTGTGTATGGCCAAAGACCCAGTGTGGCTCTATGGCCACATCAATTTTAATTGCATTGTAGCAGTAAAACAATGGTCATTTTCAATGGTTGTAGCATCAATACATTTTGTTATCTCTCAATTAACAATTTTAATTCAACTTAAAATTTTTATCTTCATAATTTTGTTATCTTTCCTCTATTACTAGTAGATGATGTTCATTTTTTTTTCATTTGTCATTTTAGGCCATTTTACACGTTCATTTTCTTCTTCGTGGAAGGTTTTGAAATGAAAACAGGCATATACGCCAAGTTTCACTACCTATCGCCAGTTACTAAAACTAGTTGGTACCCACTTTGGGCCATTGGTGGCTCAGTTAATAATTTTTAAAAATTGATTGATTTCGTGTGGCCATTGGGCCACGCTGGGTCTGAGGAGGATAACTAAACTGGCTAAAGCATCGTTGTTGTGTTTTTTGTTGAGTAAGTGGTACCCAATTACCTGCTTCCGATTGCTCCTAAGCCCCCTTGTCATTACCACTACTACAAGTAACTGAGATGCTTCTTCTGTTATTTTACTGTTGTTGCCTATAGTGCAGTTGCCAACGTATTTAAGCATGCGTAAATAAAAGTTCCCGCAAGTTGCCTTAGTTGTGCGAGTCATTTTCTATGGAAGACCCAGTAAGAAGACCCTTATTTGTTCAAATTGGTTTGGGTCCAAATACCAATCAGTTTTGGGTACAAATTCCAATTTTTATTATTTTGGATTTGGACTCCTTAAGATACTTAACGTCTCCTTTGTTGTAGGTCAGCTTTTCCAATTTAATAGTGTCTTCAGGAATAGTATCTGATGAGTGAGCAGAGCTTGTTTCAAGTTCTTCAATAGGTGCGGAGCATCAGCAAACATGTACAGTTTCTGGTCCTCGTTGACTGGATGAACTATATCAAACTCTTTCTTACACAGACGGAGACGACTACGACGTGGGGGAACCCCTGCCCTCCCCATACGCTTGTGGCTGGTTCTGACCAGCACAGGCCTGTCCACCCCTTGTCCCCCCGCGTCATCCCTTACGTCCCTCCCTTCGTCTCGATTAGCCAAGTTGCATAAATATGAGACGTAAAGCAATATCCAATAATAATAATAATTCTCTCAGCCTCGGCCTTCAAATTCCAACTCGACACCTTCTCGCGGTTTGGCCCGTAAATAGGGGAGTTTCACTCCCTGAAACTAATGGCGAGCTCTGGGTCGTCGTCGGGGAACCCCTTCCCTTTGACTACCTCCCCGACGGCCACGACAAAGACAATACGGACGGATGATGACACAGACGGAGACGACCACGACGTGGAGGAACCCCTGCCCTCCCCATATGCTTGTAGCTGGTTCTGACCAGCACAGACCTGTCCACCTCTTGTCCCCCCGCGTCATCCCTTACGTCCCTCCCTTCGTCTCGATTAGCCAAGTTGCATAAATATGAGACGTAAAGCAATATCCAATCAAACCAATAGGACATTGTAGCCAGCTTCGTGAATGGCAGCAACTGCTTCTTTAACCTTTTCAATGCTCGGTTTTGAACGGGGCGGCTAACACCCCAGTGCTGGGTTATTTTGAGCAAAAATCACATTTTTACCATTTCTATTGATATTAATTTTTTAAATTACCTTAGGGTTGTCAATGCTTAGAGATGGAGCTGATAATCTAAAAAGCATTAAAAAAACCCTGTTATTGTTGTATTTGTTGTTGTTTATATTATTGTTATTTTTATATACTATTTACATTATTGTGCACTAAAGAATGCTTCATGCTGGAATATTTATTGAAGCTGGTAATAACACACAAATAGCTATATGGTTCAAAAAACGATTTGTATAGAATATTTACAGTTTTGTTTATGTTGTTGTTGTTGTTGTTGTTGTTGTTGTTGTTGTTGTTGTTGTTGTTGTTGTTGTTGTTGTTGTTGTTGTTGTTATTGTTGTTGTTTATAGTAAAAACTATTTACATTTGAGGTTCTGAAGATTCAAAAGTGTTTCAAGCTGGAATAATAATGCATACAAATCTAAATTCAAAAAAAGTATTTTTTTAATGAAAATTTCACTGTTTTTGTTATTGTTGTTGTTGTTGTTGTTGTTGTTGTTGATATTATGTTCCATGTTTATACACTATTTACAATTGGGCTCCGAAGACTCAGAAGTACTTCAAGCTGTGATATTCCCTGAAACAGGGTACAACACATAAACCTACACCACAATCTTCACACATGTATCTGGATTCTCTCCTCTTCTTTTCTTTTTTCGATGTGTGGCTACACACATGACAATGTCGTGTTGGTTTCATTTTTTTGGCAGTCGGTGGTACAAGAGACGGAAAATGTCTTTCTGTCAGACGTAGGGGGTTGGTAGATGTTGTTGGTCTACCCCCTTGAACATTTTTTCTTGGCTCATGGTACTTTTCCAACAGCTGGCGAATTATTTCTAGCTGAAAGTCAGCTAATGGCGGGCGTTTTCCAGTTTTAGTTAGATAAAGTGCATGTGCATTCAACAGAACAAGATCCAACAAATGGAAAAACAATTTCCTGTACCACTTGATAGACTTACGCACACTACCTAACGAGCTAAGTAACATATCCGATTTGTCCACTGCCCCCATGCTTGCATTGTATTCAAGAACACATTTAGGTTTTGTGACCGGCAGTCGTGTTTTGGGGTCCCTCTTGTCAGTTTGTTGAGTGCTGTCATCGTGAATAGTGGACAGCATGTGCACTTCCCGTCTGTCACACCATTTCAGAGCCATTAGTGTGTTTGTATGGAATGACTCTAATTCACCCTTCTTCAGTTTAGTTTTTAGTGCAGGCATTCCTTTCCTATTTTTTCTTACAGTACCGCAAGCATTTGTTCCTTTGCTATGTAGAAGAGCAAACAACTGAGGACCTGTATACCAATTATCAACAAACAAAGAATGGCCTTTGTTCAGGTATGGAGCCATCATTGTTGTTACAACTGCCCCTGACACCCCCAAGTTGAAGTTGTCTTCAATGTCTGTGTAAGCACCGACATACACAATAAAGTCTAGTACATATCCTGTCTCAACATCACACATTACGAAAATTTTAATGCCAAAACGATGACGTTTAGTTTTGATGTACTGTTTGAAAAACAGACGACCCTTGAACAACACAAGGCTCTCATCGATGCAGAGATTGGCAAAGGGCTTCAAATTGTCTTTGAAACAAGCCCTGAAGTGGTCAATTATGGGCCTCAGCTTTTTCAATTTATCCCCTTCAGCATCTTGCTCATTGTCATTGAAATGTAACATGCTGAGGAGAATGAGGTACCTGTCACGAGACATTGTTTTTGAGAAAATTGGGGTATTTAGCAAGTTATCTACCGACCAGTGTTCAGAAATCGTCAAGTGTTTATTTCTAACCATAAGCATAGAAATCGCTACAAATGTGTAGAACTCCCTGCCTGTAGTATCCACCCATTTTTTTAGGCGTGAATTGGGGGAAGGTTGCTCTTCATCGACAGTCTGTGCATAAAATCGATTAGTTTCGATAACAATTTTATCTACGATTTGCGGTGTGAGCAATTCCTCATAGAAATCTAATTCAGAAGAATTTTCTGTTAGTGTAGCTGATGTTATGCCACTCCCCCTTCCGTCAAACGCGTGAATGTGCGGGTGGAATGCACCATGTGTCCAAGTAAACAATGGGTCGGCTGGTCTTCTCCTCTTAGGCCTAGGCCCATCGTCCACGTCCTCCACTTCACTTTCACTCGCACTATCACTTGAATCACCGACAACACTAAAGACATCCGAATCTACATCAGAAAACTCTTCATCAGAACCTATTTCGCCTAATAACTGTGCTATATCATCCTCCTGACACTTCGAGCCCGCCATTTTTCCCTCCACTTGTTGAATTGGCGCGTGCACTCTCCTAAAAACAATACACGTATCGCATTCTGTGATCAGATTGGTGAACTTCAAAAAGGTTTAACAGATTGCTCATAGAGTGCAGCACCATTTACGCGACGATTTGATCCGATCGATTGTGTCCCTCGATAGCAACACGCGCGCGCATTTCAAACTCAATCTCAAATCGAGTATACTCGACGGCCGCACTGGGGAAACAACATGGCGCCGTCGAGTATACTCGACGGCCGCATAGAAAAGGTTAACAAAACTGGCTTAAGCATAGTCGTTGTGTTTTTTGTTGAGTAAGTGGTACCTAATTATCTGCCAACAAAATCCAACTCGCAACCTTCTCATGGTTTGGCCCGTGATTAGGGGGGTTCTTCTCCCTTCTGGGTCGTCGTTGGGCCCTCCTTATATGCTTGTGGCTGGTTCTGACCAGCACAGGCCTGTCCACTCCTTGTCCCTCCGCATCACCCCTTACGTCTCTCCCTTCGTCTTGAATAGCCAAGTTGCATAAAATGAGACGTTAAGCAATATCCAATCAAATCAAATCAATCAACCTGCTTCCGATTGCTTGTAAATCCCCTTGCCATTAGCACTACCACAACTAACTGAGATGCTATTTCTGTCATTTTACTGTTGTTGCCTATAGTGCATTTGCCAACGTATTTAAGCATGCCTGGCATTAGCTCTAGTCCTTTTGATATTTCACGGAAATATTCCGTGATAAATTGTTGTTGGTGTTATTACTGTTTGAGTATGGAAATATCAGAGAGCTATAATTGCGCTTTTATATTATAATATCAATAATGAATGTCTCTATAAAGCTACCAGTACGAAAATAGAAAATAAATGAATTATTACTTATGAACTCCAGATAGCGCATTGTAATATTTTCTGTAGGATCGCTTGCTCCAGCATCCGTCACAGACTACTGTGAGTATTGCGCGTCCTTAGGTATCGACGTCTCCTCGCTCGATGGCCAGAGCAATCTCTTTCGCGACGGCATCTTTCATGTCTTGTAGCGCTGCCCTTCGGACACTTTATCGTGGTATTTCGAATACGTAAGATGTGATGGGGGGGGGGGGGAATATCCATTGCCACCACTAACTCTTCTAATTGGGAATGACCGATGCCTATCGTGACTGCGCCGGCTACGGCAGCCGGGTTCAGGTCGATATTGGTTCGATCTACATGACGATTGGTTCGGTGCTTACAAACTTTTCTACATTACACATTTTTCATTTAGAGTTTTTAGGCAGAGCAAGAAGTTTATTGTTTGTTTTCTGACGTAAAACCGGATGGTACAGGTTTTCAGGGGGTACAATTGAACATTTATTTACCCCCTCCACTTTATTGATGTTGTTCATGTCATATCTTATAAGCTTTTTGTATTCATCCTTTACAAATATTGTCGGATGACCGATAGGATATTATCCATACTTATTTGTTGCGGGGTATAATGAACAAACATCAAAGTAATGAATCTTCCGAGACGTTAAGCAATATCCAACCAATCGCCAGGCTTTACTTTGTAATATGATTTCGTACTGTTTGTACGGCCTCCGTAAAACGCATGGCGTGGATTTAATGGCTCTTTGTGCCCTCGTGGATGCTCTGCCAGAAACTTTTTAATTTGTGGATTTCTTTCTTTCATAGCATTAAATTTAAGCACATTTTAATGACTTTGTAGCCTGCGGCGCAAAGAGTTTCAACTTTATGGCGAGTGGCTTCATTGTGATTACCCATCGTCTCACGAGTATCTTTGTTTAAGGCTGTATCTTGCTGTGGAAAGCACTGTTTACATCCATGGAAATAACATCCTTGGAACTCATACACAATTTTCTTATTAGGAGACTCATAATAACCATCAACTTTGTACTGCCCAAGTAATTTGACTTCACGGCCAGTCTCTGAGGTTTGAAGGTTTTTTGCTTCATCGTGTGCCACCCATCGTAACCAACACAATGCTGCAAAGCATTGCCGGTCGGCACATCTGTAGCAACGGGTTGGTATGAGGGCAATTGTGTTGGGTTACAAAAGGTTTTGCTGAAAAACTTTCATGCAAGCACCAGCTATAGTGACTGATTGCCAGAAAGGAGTTTCTAAGAGATAGGCACGATGAACGCAGTATGGACACATCATCAATACACTACAACTACAACTAGTTCTTTTTTTAAGTTAAACGCCGATTTTTTAATGATTTTTTTTTTATTTATTTTTGAAAAATATGTTCTTTTTTAACAAATTTTTAGACCCAAACTTCAACACTGTCGGCCTAGGCCTATCTGAACATGGACTACTAGATCATGTCAAAGTTAAGAAAGCTGACCCCTCCCTAGGAACAATATTTTAAGTTTTTTATTATGACCTAGGCTTAGAAGCCTATGTGCTTATGTTTGTCCATTTAGTAGTTGAGTTTGGTGTGAAAAAGTTTGAAGCAACCAAAACAGAGGGCAACCTGGCAAGTGGGGCACCAGAACTTTGTGTCTTTCCTCAGCTTGTTCTTTGTACACACAACATATTTCCGTTGGGGTTTGGCCTTTTTGTTGGTGGGCGGCAATTGATCCATAAAATGGCGTTCAGTTAATCGTTGCGGAGGAGGGTTGATAGACGGTCTACCAATTTGAGCTGTTTGCACTCCATCACTGTATGTTTCGATTATACTCTTGGCCAGTTTCAAACGGAAGGCAAGTTGATCCATTTTCAAGTTTGAAGAATTATAAATAATCTGTACATTTAGAAATGACACATTGAGTAAGCGTTTGAATAGTTTCAAATACCACTTTGTACCCGGCTTGCGTTCCAATAGATAAGGCTGCAACTTTTGATCTTTGAGATCCACTCCCCCCATGGATTTGTTATAGTCCAGGATACATTGTGGTTTCTCAGTGTCCACCCCCCGTTTTGTGACAAAAGCCGTATCACTGTTGTGAAGAGTTGAAATAAAAGAAACATCGCTCTTGTCTTTCCACTTTAGGACCATTACCCCATTGGAAACCTTAGCAATGTGTTCCCCTTACTTCAGCTTGGCTGTTTTGACTCTAGCATGGACATTTTTGCGATTTACGCGAAGGGTACCTCCTACGTTTACGCCATGGGCACTGAGAGTAATGCACAAGTCTGGAGAATTGTAAAAATTGTCCATTCACAGTGTATGGCCTAAATTATACAAAGGCTCCATTAGTAGTGTGACAATCCCGGCTGTCTTGGACTTGCTGAAATCAGCATTTTGTACTACGTTTCCTGCATTCGCAATACCATTAGCTACATTTACTACATCTGCACCTATGTAAACAATGAAGCTCCACAAGTATCCGGATTGGGTTTCGCACAACTCAAATGTTTTGATTCCAAATTTGGACGAGTTTAGTGGATAACTTTACTGTTTTGTGCCCTAAAACCCCAATAACTAACTAACTAACTTCATGGCAGGCTAGTTGATACAAATGTACTATTTCGTACAGGAATACTTATGACATATAGTCGAGATAACGGTTAGATCGCACATTTTTGGTTTTCCTGTAGCCCCGTTCCACGTGTACTTTGATGCCAAGTGGTCTGTTACTGTTAGTCGGAGAAGGCGCCTGACCGCATCCCCAGGTGAGTACCCTCCTTGTTGTGAGAGAAACATTATCTGAAACAGTCGATTACCCACGATTAATACTGTATTGTTTTCCTGTAATATTATGGGTAATGCCTAAGCGCAGTGTAAGATAATTATTTTCTTGACTGCTATGTAGAGCCTACTCATTTTATTATGCTTTACAAAGAGGGTCTCCTGTACATGAATTAGGAAGGCCTACAGTTTTGTCCAAACTTAAGTTCAGATTAGGAATGGCATATGAATATCCTTAACTTACCCAAATAGCCGTAAACACCCAGCAGGTGCTAGTAGGCCTACATTTCCAACTTGCAACTTGTTAATAAGCCTAAATCATCGACAGTGTTGGCTCGGGCGCTAAGCGTTCGACTCTGATTCGGGAGTTCCCGGGTTCGAATCCCGTCGAGACCGGCAATCCTGACTGAAGGTTTTTTCCGAGGTTTTCCTCAGTCGTTTAGGCGAATGCAAGGGATTGAGTCCTCTTAAACAGCCCTCGGACATCCCTTCACAATTTCCTATCCGCACATACCTAGTTCATCTGAAGAGGGGCTAATTGCACCCTATGACAGGTTTCCCACGATAAAAAAAAACAAAAACTAAATCCAATAATAAAGCCCAAAGTGTCAATTAGAAACTAAAAATCCAATGATAGTGGTTTTTCCATGCATAGCAGGCCTAGTCATTTCCTCACATTTTCTCCCCTTTCCATCTAAGCAGTGGTCAATTGCAATCTTCCTATCCCAACTGGTTGTATGTATGAGTATTGTATTGTATTTATTAGCATTTTCCTATAAGCATAAGAAAGCACAACAAAAAAAGGCCTTGGCCTTGGTCGGTAGGCCTAGTAAGTGAAAATTATGAAATGAATGTAATAAATGTAATAAAATAAATAGACAATAAATCAAACAACTAAAAAAAAAAAGAAGAAAGGATAAGGAGCATATAGCACAAAGTCAATACATCAAAATATATCACATTTTTTTAATCAATTTGGTGGTCAATCAAATGGTTCGAATACACAATGTCAGAGGTCAATACCGGACAACCCGGACCCCGACCGGTCACGTCACGTCCCCATTTTTTCATCAGCCACGTCGTTCTTATGACGTCGAACACTCCCTCAGAAATTTCAAGACTTCGTAGTACGGGCTCAACTCCAAAAATTGGTTAAACTTTAACCAATCCCGCGGGAAGTAGCACGGGTCAGGGAATAGGTCGAATGCCACGCAAATGACGTGGTCATAGTATTTTGTACATAGTCATAGTATAGTACATGTAGTTTTAAACATTTTACTCTTTACTTTGACAAGCTATTCAATTGAAACAGATTTGCATTTAAATCGGCTGTTAACATGTTTGCAAGGGCACCGAAAATTAAGAAGATCTGAATTTTTGATGGAATACCTGAGAAAAAAATAGTAAACTTTGTATACCAATGTATATTAAAAACGATACTAATTTTACAGGTATACAATATTTTGAGATGTGGCAATAAAATAGCAATAGCCCAGCCCTTGGCTTGACGACCTTAACCTAGAAAAAAGGTGCTTACCGTAAATTCTTATCAGCCGACCGCTTACTGAGATTATGCCGTCGTTTTCGTGATCCTTGATTGTAGTTTAACACATGATCAAATCAAAACGTTTTAACCATATATTTTTGGGTTGAGTAATACTTATATGCTCATTATAGGCTAAGACCACTAACGACTTCAATAGAAGGTGATTCATTCACACATTATAGGGCCCACAAAATGTAGGTTGGATTGGATGGTTGATTTTTCTTTATTGTCTTACACACTGTCCTCTAAACACTAAGATAATTAAACAAGCTGTTCCTTTAATATCTAGCACACTATGATTTTTTCTTACCAAATTATAACTATAAAAATGTCATGCATGTAAGCATGTTACAAGAAACATAATAATAAAATAATATTTATATAGCCTATTTACCGGGAAGCCCTCGGCATTTCTGTCCCCAGTATATGTCTCTGTTCTAGGAGCTTCTGACAATGTTTGTGTGTATGAGTATCATTTACTCAAAACTGGCGAGGTAGATCTAGACTTCGGAGTTTTAGGGGATACAGAATCGAAGCAGAGTTGACGGACTGGTGGGACTGATTTTCCTAGGTCGGCCTGGACTTAATAGTTTTGGGGGATGACGAACAATCAAACTGACTTTTTGATGACTGACCTGATTTTGTTGAGGGCGTCTTGGACTTGACAATTCTAGAGGTTGACGAACAATCAAAATCATTTTGATAAGTGGCCTGATTTTGCTGAGGGCGACTTAGACTTGACAGTTTCGGACATTTGGCCTCACAGTATTAAAAGATTACAACAACACGCAGCTGCACCCCAACACACGATTATGACTATTCGGGTTTGCCTATACTCACACTAGCAACTCTACTCGCGGATTTTCCGTTCGAATGTAGCTCTGGATTTCCGGGTAGAACCGGGTAAATCAATAAAATTAAATAATTTCAGCCTCGCGCTTAATTAAATATTAGTTAATTGCGCTCAATCAAACATCAAACCACCTCACAATCATGGGAGGCAACAAACAACACACAAATCATGTACGGCATTGGTCATCATATCAAATTACAAATCACTCACTTATTTACTCAATAACATTTAGTATTCAACTAGTCACAGCACACTTGAGCAACTATTTTATGAAAGAAAAAGACTTTTCTCGACTCTTAAATAGAACGGCAACTTGACAGCAAGGAAAATTTTATGACAACTACACGTCCATCCTTAGTCAGGACGCGATTTCATTTAGTCTTCAGTCAGGAGGCGACGTTATATAGCATTTCCCATTCAATGAAATTTTTTATGAAACTAGGAAAATTACGAGCAACGAAACCTTGCCTCACCTTTTTTTTAACAATTCTTAGTTCTGTGTTGGATATTTTCTTTACTTAGACGGAAACATTAATTAACCACGGACATTGGGTACATTTAACACGCATAAAAGAAGAGGCTGCATTAGGCGAACGTTGATTAAACATTCGGTGAGCTTGAAGAAAATCAAGCCCCAAATCAAGTGCCTCGTTTGGTTAGCCAGTGTGATTTAATCCACTGTGTTAATAGATAATAACAGTTTTTTAAGCGTGTTCTTGGATTACGAAAATTTTAGTGATATGTAAATTTCTTTCATAATTTACATTGTGTGTTCGGTTTTCTATTGTGTTCCTACTGCGCATCACGTGTCTGAACACTTTAGTGACGAGTCTAATGTCACAATTTGCATATTAATTGATACTACAACGGAGTGTTCTTCTGCGCATCTCATATCCGACCATTTCAGTGACTTGCCTAATGTCACAATTTGCATATTAATTGATTCTACACAGTTTAGTGACGACTGCTTTAATTTTCCATGTCACAGTTTGCATATTAACGTGATTAACTACTTCTTATCAACTGTGCTGTGTATTCTTCTCATGTGAATTGGATTACGTCATATCACCGTGCGTGTTCCTCGGCGACCCATAGACTGTCTAGGAGTGTCTGCTTTTGCGCACCAGCTGTTCTTGCTGCTCCGCTCGACTCCAGCGATCACGCAGGCCTATTGGATTACTACGTTTCGTTCGGGAATTTCGCGACGTATTTTCTTGGGAAGTAAATAGATGAGTACCAAACATCTTTAATAACTAATAATTATTTAATTTTTTTTATTTTTATATATTATTGTTTCAAATCAATTTAATACTTAATTATAATATTTTGGCGGGAAATAGATAATGTATAGGCAGGTGGAATAGCCAAATGAGAATTAGAAAATTGTAATAGTACTGGGCCCACAGGCAGGTAGGCTGTTTATTTAATTGTTTGTATCATTTGCTTACAATATATCTGATCGGAATGGAAATCATTCTTACAGTTTGTAATTTAGTAGACTTGATCCATTTTTAATCCTTCTTCTTACAATAAGTTTGTTTTTCAGGTATTAATTTTATTTTTACAAAATAAATTAATTAATAATCAATAATTAATTTATAAATATAATTTTATTAATTTGTAAATATAATTTTATTAATTTGTAAATATAATTTTATTAATTCGAGTTTGGTGTTTCTACCAATTTTTGAGTTAGTATTTTTTTTTGTTGTTCAGCGATCACCTCCGGGCATTGAACAATTTGGTTCAAAAGGTGGTAAACCTGACACCTCCATTGATTTTCTTATGCAAAATGGTGAAATCTTTTCGAAAGTTTTTTTTTCCATCTTTTGTTTTATTACTTTTCACAATCAGAAACTTTGGGAAGTTACCTATGGTTTTTGCACAACTGCAAAACTGTCAACATGTGCCAAACTAAATTGGTGTAACTCCTTAGCATAGCTTTGAAACGATGCACTGCACATGAGAGTCATGTTCATGACACTATAAAATTGTTCGATAGCGGAATAACCCTTAACCATTTGTGTGAATGACTGCATCACTCGTCGATTGATATAAACGCAGGCCTTGACGAGTCGACTTTCTCTGTGGGAACTCGCTGTGATGTGTACGACGAACCATTATTTTCACCACATGAACTGCAACGTAGTGCCATGTTATTTGACAAACCACTTGAACGGTTTATTTCACAAGAAGCGTAGCATGTTTACAATATGTGCATCAAACACTGAACACCAGATTGTTCAACATTACAATGTCAATGGCAATGGCAGAAAGGCATTAATTGTTTTGATTCTTTGCGATTTTTCTTCAGGCAAATTAGTAAGAGAATCATTAATTTCGGATGTGTCATGTGTGGGTGTAGGTAGGACTATATTTATGTCTGAACTTAAACTGCCTTGTAGGCCTTAGTTTAGGCCAAGTTCTAGTTGGCCTTCATCTTGGACGTCACTACTGTTGTTGGCATTGAATGGGGAACCCCTTCCCTTTGATTACCTCTCCGACGGCGACGACAAAGACAACACGGACGGATGATGACACAGATGGAGACGACCACGACGTGGGGGAACCCCTGCCCTCCCCATATGCTTGTGGCTGGTTCTGACCAGCACAGGCCTGTCCACCCCTTGTCCCCCCGCGTCATCCCTTACGTCCCTCCCTTCGTCTCGATTAGCCAAGTTGCATAAATATGAGACGTAAAGCAATATCAAATCAATTAAGTCCAACTCGCAACCTTCTCGTGGTTTGGCCCGTGAGTAGGGGAGATTTACTCCCTGATACTAATGGCGAGCTCTAGGTCGTCGTCGAGTTAACTTTCCCCTTTCCCTTTGACTACCTTCCTGATGACGACGACAATGACAACACGGACGGATGATGACACAGACGACCACGACGTGGGGGAACCCCTGCCCTCCCCATACGTTTGTGGCTGGTTCTGACCAGCACAAGAAGCGTAGCATGTTTACAATATGTGCATCAAACACTCCTCCCCTGTCCTCCCCGTGTCCCCCTCCCCGCGTCTCCCCTTACGTTCCTCCCCCTGGAAAGAAGTATACATGGTGGTAACTCACACTTATAGAAATTGTTTTATCTTGGAGGCGCGAATAATCTTTGCTGTAAAAGCGCCCTAAATCTACTAATACTAATTCGCCTAGGCCTAAGCCCATAGAAGACGTAGAGCATCCAGCTTCCAAAGAATCATTGATTATTAGACAAGTGCTTACATTACCTAGTCCTAAAGGAAGGGTTTGCGAAGTTGACTCTTGCAATAAAAGTTGATCACGTGGTTTGGCCCGTGATTAGGGGAGTTTATCTCCCTGAAACTAATGTGCGAGCTCTGGGTCGTCGTCGCAACTTTCCCCTTCCCTTTGACTACCTCCCCGACGGCGACGACAATGACAACTCGGACGGATGACACAGACGGAGACGACCACGACGTGGGGGAACCTCTGCCCTCCCCATATGCTTGTGGCTGATTCTGACCAGCACAGGCCTGTCCACCCCTTGTCCCCCCGCGTCATCCCTTGACGTCCCTCCCTTCGTCTCGATTAGCCAAGTTGCACAAATATGGGACGTTAAGCAATATCCAACCAATCAAAAACTTAACGGTCTAACCTCATTGTAGGCAGAGAACTCGAAGGAGGCCTAGGCCTACTAGTTTCAGAGTCACATTTAGGCTTATTCCACCTTCCTAAAAGCCTGTTCCTAGTTCGCAACTTCTTATTACTCTTCAATGATACTGAATTTGATTTTACTCATTCTTTTTTTTACCCATGGCTGTTGTTTTGGTTAGATTTGGATTGGATATTGCTTAAAGGCCGAGTCTTGTCTTGAAGTCGTAACAGCTATTTTCTTCCATGTACTGTTCTATGTACGTAGCAAAAAGAATTTTCTTCGTTCGTGATTTTATCTAATCTCTCAGAATTTGTATTTACCACTAAACATTGCGCAATTGTATCAAGAATTTTATAATCCTCAATGTAGTCTACAATAACTTGCAATTTATCTATATTGACAGATTTTTCGGCCGTATTTAAGATTGACGTCAGTGCAGTTGTGTCAGAATTAACTTTCACAAAGCTTTGACACAAGTTCACGCCCTCGAGAATTTCTAACATCTGAACAAACGATAGGAACGATCGTTTCACACCTCGCATCTGAACAAACGATAGGAACGATCGTTTCACACCTCGGTTTGATAAGATAAACTCTAGCAGAGGTTTCCGACTTATCGTCTGTCGTGTGAGTGTGTGGTTGTGAGTTAGTGATAATTGTTTCCTCATGATATGGGGACATCGTGTTATTATTTATGACTAACTGATCATTTTGATAGTCAATATGAGCATTGACAGATCTAAGAAAATTATTGCCCAATATTCCATCAGATTTTATGGGAAAATTATCTTTTACTACATGAAATACTTGTTGATAAATTGTATTGTTGACAACAATATCGAATATCGAAATAGCAATAACAGATTGTCTGAATCAATATTATTATCGATTCCACTTAACGTTATTCTCTTACCTCATAACAGGGAATATCTCTTTTTAATTTTGAAAGCTTAATCAAACAAACATCGGCTCCAGTGTCCAAGAGAAATGTAGTTTCACTAGGCAATGTCTGATTGATATCGAGTTTGACATAGGTAGAGACTGCAGTCTGATTTATTCGTGAAATGGTGCCTGAATCATCTGACTCGCTCGCGACGCGGCCTCTGTTGGAGTGTGTTGGTAGTTTAAAGATATCATATTTTGATTTGATCTGTTTGCATCCGGTTGTTGAGATTGATTTTGATTTTGTTGGCAAATACGGTTATTATACTCCCTCTTTCGACATTCACTTATTACATGCCCTCTCTTCTTGCAATAGTTGCATATTTTAGAAGAGTAGTTTTGATTTTGGGGACAACTTTGATTTGTGATTGTGTTTTGTGCGTAAGTGACAGGGTGTACACCATATTCACGTTTTACTGGCTTCGATTGACCCTTGAAATTTTGTGAATCTTTGTTGAAGTAACAGTTTTGACTGGTGTGACCAGATTTATTACAGAATGTACAGTGTTTTGCAAACGAATTGTTAACATTTCGATATTTTTGAATTTCTTGCTTTGATTTGTGTTCTTGCTCTTCCATCAATGCTATTGAAATAGCACTTTCGAGAGTCTTGGGCTTTTGTGATTTTACGATTAGATTTAGTTCATTATTTAGGCCAGTGATAAACACGTTCATTGTCTGATCCTTGAGAAGTTTTACACATGCCAGTCTAGCGTCCGCGCTCAAACTATCGTCCAAACAGTTCAACAGTTTAATGTGGCAGTTTTCTACCTTGCTAGAATATGACATGACATCTTCCTTCGGATTTTGCTTACACGAGCTTAACTCTAACTGCCATTGACCAATGGTCCTTTTCTCTGACCATGCATCTAATAGATAATTCTTCAGAGCTGGCCAGTCTGCAAATGTCCGATTTCTGATCAACGCCCTAGCATTATCAGTGATTTTTGTCTCTATAATATCAAAAAGGACAGGTTTTATGTCGTTACTAACTAACGAGCACTTAGTGTGCACGGATTCTTTAAGTTCCCTAGAGGCTATTTGCCAAATTTACACTTCACACCCATTAGTTAGTAAAATACACCTTATACTGTCCAAACTATGTGCAAAACAAAAATCAATAGTTTTTTTGTTGGGTGCCAGGCCATTCTGGTATTTTAGGAAATGATCTCGCCGACCAAAGTGCCAAAGAAGCTTGCAACAAAGAACAAATTGATTGCCAATTAGTCGTAACGCCTGATCTTAAAGCATTATTTAAACTTAAACTTAAAGAAAAGTGGTGCGAAGAATGGCATATCATGCAAAATAATAAGCTTCGCGAAATAAAAGGCGATGTAACACCTTGGATCTCTTCAAGGCGCTCTTCTCGACGCGAAGAGGTTGTTCTGACCCGTCTACGCATTGGACACACACATCTCACTCAAGGATACCTTTTAAAAGGTGAAGACCCACCACCCTGTGAGCAGTGTGGTGAGATTTTAACTGTTAAGCACATTTTAGTAGAATGTCCTCAACACATGGACGAGAGGAATGATTTTAAACTAAAACCTAATTTAAAATAAATTTTATCTGATGAATCTGAGAACATAACCAATGTTTTTAAATACCTGAAATCAACACAGCTGTACAATAAGATTTAAAAATAACATGCCATTATATAAGAGAATACGGGCACTGATAACCTTAGTGTTGTGTGCCCTTAAACCCTAATAACTAACTAACTAACTAACGAGCAAGCCTTATCACAGTTATCTATAAATTCATTTAATTTTGATTTTGTGCCATTGAACCTGATTAACAATTTTTCAGCTAATTCAAGTTTGATTCCGGCCATGATTGAAATAGAATTTTAGAAATTTGAAATAATATCGTGTTGCCTTCAAGAACACAACTCAATGCATTTGTAAAAAAATTAGATTATTTGATTTTTTCATTAACTTACAGTACAATGAGAAAGTTCATGGTAGTGCAGTTATCTCGTGGACCGAAACACCAATATTGTTGTCGGTGGTACTGGATTCCCACGAAGTCGTCCCGAATATCGCTGTTACTACTCTCGCATCAGCTCGGAGTAAGAAGGACTCGCGCATCAACTCGGAGTTAGAAGGACTCACGCATCAACTCGGAGTTAGGACTCTCGCATCAGCTCGGAGTTAGAAGGACTCTTTGGATTTAGAGATTTCGTCGAGTTCGTAGATTTCTGTGATCTGTGATTTAGAGATTTCGTTGAGTTCGTAGATTTCCGTGATTTAGAGATTTTGTTGAGTTCGTAGATTTCCGTGATTTAGAGATTTTGTAGAGTTCGTAGATTTCCGTGATTTAGAGATTTTGTAGATAGTAGATATTAGACAGTAGATAGTAGGTGAATTATCCGAGTTCTATTACATTTTATTGATCACAACACAATTGATATCAATCACACGCAATCCCAATTCAATTGATATCAATCACACGCTATCCCACTTCTGACACCAAATTTCTTGTAATGGAACTGAGTATGGAAAATGAAGATCACCTTGTTAGGTACTTTTATTATGTGGTTACAGTAAG
>JAMZAV010012176.1:0-11159 GCA_024449915.1 Sweltsa coloradensis
TTGCTATAAGAATGGTATTTGTATCACAGATATAATTGATATGTATACTCTCTGGGGTCTGGTTATTCAACTAAATGCAGTATCTCAAACTAAGTCTTGGAATGGTTCCTGGATGAATTGCTGGTGGCGGGTGTCGAAGCTAAGACCACCTGTTTACAGAGTCTCTCGTGTAACGCTTGTGCTACGTCTGTCAGCTGGTTTTATTGCACTTGTTCCATTTGATACGGCTCTGTGTAAATAATTCAGGTAAATTATTGTCTCAGTTTTGTGTTCAGTAGTTTTGGAACAACTAACAAACTGGTCTAGATTGTCATCCATGTTAGAGTCCTTCTCGATATTACCGAGGCTGTCTAGAAAACAAGGTTAGAATGTTGTTACCACAGCCTCCTAGATGCTACTCGTGTCTCTCCAAGGTCCCCTGTATCTACTCCTAGCGGAGGTCTTGCGAACTCTTCGGCCTGTGCGCGGCAGCGAAGCCTAGCGGAAATCTAGGGGACCTTGGTGTCTCTCGAGGAGTCACGAGCAACATCTAGGAGGCAGTGGGTTAGAGTGTTGTTACCACAGCCTCCTAGATGCTACTCGTGTCTCTCCAAGGTCCCCTGTATCTACTCCTAGCGGAAATCTAGGGGACCTTGGTGTCTCTCGAGGAGCTACGAGTTGGTGGTGATATCGTTACAGTTTGCGACACAGCCTGAGCCAATTATTTTATTATAAATAACTCTTTGGTGACATGAACTATTCAAATGACTGAAGAAAGACAATGAATGTAATCTAGTGACAGAATCTTGTTAAATCGTGAGCGTCTTGCCAGCGAGAGTTTGTTGGGTTCTCCAAGGCCCAGTCTCTTTAACATGTTCGATCATGTAGCAGAGTTCAGCAGAGTTACGAGATGTGAAGGAGAGGGTAACTGAACTCGGGTCTTGTGGGGGTGACAAGGACAATTAGTTGGAGAGAGTCCGTCCATAAACTCAAGTTTTATAAACAGTAAACCTGGAGTGAACCAAGTGAATGAGATTAGAGTGGGAGATGGAGCATTAAAGATGTATGTCCCGTTTAACAGTGCGAGCTTGATGTAAAGCTGGGATTGCAGTGTGTCTGTCTGTCTGTCTGTCTGTCTGTCTGTCTGTCTGTCTGTCTGTCTGTCCTGTCTGTCTGTCTGTCTGTCTGTCTGTCTGTCTGTCTGTCTGTCTGTCTGTCTGTCTGTCTGTTCTGTCTGTCTGTCTGTCTGTCTGTCTGTCTATCTGTCTGTGGTATCTTCTAGTTTCCCTACGTCTTCTTAGCAGCCTACGCACACACACGACTGAGCGCTCACAATCCCCTCACAACAAAGTCTTAGAATACCATCACTGATCTGACTGAGCTGGTTGGAAGGGTGGGGGGAGGCGGAGGGGGGAGGGGTTTGATTCCTTCAATCGTTAAATCTAGAAAAATACAACGAAAATAATGTATTCACAACTTGAATTGTACATAGTGGCTGTTATTTTGCTCATAATTTAATATGTGAATAGTTTTATAGATGTGATATTTGTATTATGATCGATTAAAAACTAATATTTATTAAATTATTGGATGAGCGAAGCGAAACTTCAATTTCACTGACCCCTCAAAAAATTTAGCTCCAATGTTTGTTTGTTTTTTTTTTGTTTTTTTTCTGTCTGTTTGTTCGCTCTCTACCGGGCAAACGGCATATGCGATCTTAATGAAAATTGGAGGGGACCTTCGAAATCTCTGAACTTAGACTTGCTACGTTTTTGGGTACAATCGAAGAAATATTTCTCATGAATATTGTACTTTTACGATTTATTTCGATTTTTAGTGCGATATTTTCGTGACATTTGGGCCGATTCTGACCAAACGGGTGGGGCTAGAACATTCATATTTCACATGGACATTAATTTGATGGTGATGTATTGCTTTATGAAGTAAAAAGTTGAAAAAAATTAGCCAGAATCTATATAAATAAAGGTTTTAATGTGTTTTTTTTTTAGGTTTATAATAACAATTAACAAGTAGCAATAGAAACTTGGCAACAATCACCTACAATGCGTTCAAAAAGCACTTGATCAGTAAAGAGATCCCACGCAAACTTAAAACTTACAAAAAAGCTCATCCATCAACGCGACTAAAAAAAGCGTTTGCGAAGCTTCCTAGTACTATGAACTTTTCACATACCCATTAACAAGGGCTGAGGCAAAATGTTGTATAGATAATGCTGTATACATCCATTGTGTAATGGAAATAAAACTGTATCATATCTTATTAATTACAAGTTTATCTCATTATAGCCTCCAATGTACGCAGATATACTCATAATCGACACTTATCGTATTTAAAAATAAGAACCTCTTAAGAAGCTAATCTCGTCCCAGGTTTTAAGTGATCGCGAAATTAATCCCCCCCTCCATTAGACTAAACGACGTGTTAAACAGCGGCGAACAAAACCGCCAGGAATCTGCACAGACTTTTAAAAGCTTTTTAGCCGGGAAACTTATCGAAAGTTTCAACTTTCCAGAATTATATAGCACACATATTTTTAGAAATTGTGAACCCTGTCGTAATATTTCGCGAAGTCTTGACGTGTTCGATAAGGGCTCTGGTTGTGTAATGGGCAGGTATCGATTGGCGCCGAATCTCGCAGTAATAACGGCTTTGAGAACGGGCGTCATTAGGGGATGCGCGGCGGCAGGAATGTCGAACTTCTGAAGGCATTGTCGACAGAACTTACTAACTAACGTTAATTTAAACCAATTTAGCGTGTCTCTATTTGTTTGAGGAAGTTTGGAGGTCATTATTGGCGCGGGGTTTTTGTTGTAACGCGTCGCGGTCTTGTGTTTAGCTGATGACTGGATGTTAGGGAAGAACATTCCAGATCTGAGAGGTGTGGGAGTCGAACCCGGGTCCGTCAGGTAGGGTCTTGCCTTCTCCATGCAGTCAAGATAACTGATAAAAACATGTGATTTGATACTTGTAACAATCAAATTAATAACATATTGTATGGACAATCAGTAATATATGTGAAGTTTTGAAACTTTGCTACAACATTAAATTATAAGTATAAAACTTCACTCTGAAGTAAAAACGTAGCAAATAATAGACCATCCTAAAACCGACAATGATCATCCAGAATTGTCTACGGTTCTAAATAACTCATGGTTTAAACCGTAGTCATGCTGCTGTTGTTGTTGGTGTTGTTAATGTTTCCTTATCCCAAATACCATGATGAGTCCATGGAATTGTAATTATGTAAATTCCTTATTAGCTTTAATTTATAAAATAAATCATATTATAAAACCAAACAACAAACCTTACGTTATTTCCCGGAGCAAAAATGATCGTTGAAACCCTTTCTAACCAGGGGCTGACGTGTGGCAACAAAAAGTTTTTCTTTTTCAAATTGCGGATAGTAAATTTTGGATTTTCAGTTTCCCCAATTATTTTTTTATTATTTTGTAAATAAAAAAAATTTTTCCCCCCAATTCTGTAGACGAATTGTGTCTTTTTTATACAAGATTGAAAATACACATCTGCTAAAAAGGATAAAAACGGAAAAATTTTGGTAGGTCCCGGAAAAAGTAATAAATTTCTAGTTCGGCTGTTATTTGAGATACAGAAAATCTAAAATATGCAATAAATTCTGAAAAAAATGCACTTCAAATTTAAATTTTAACCATAAATAAAGATTATATTCACATTCGAAAATTTCCTGAAAATTGCTTAAAAGTCACGATAAAAAATCCAAAAAATTACCAAAATTCTTAGAAAAATAATCGGAATTTGAATTGGTTTATTACAATTACCTAATTTAGATTAATTTAATTCGGGGTTGAAAGGGTTAAAAACCATTGTATTTAGTTCACATTCCGTAGAGAAATATGTTCTGCTTGCTAGATAATCTATTAACGTACTGGCTGGACCCGGCGCCTCCACCAAAACCCTCACGCTTCGCATCAGTTTCAACAAAGCAACAGTGTTTCTTTCTTCTCCTCATACTAACATTGTAAAAGACGTTGGCTTGTGTGTGTAGGGTGTCGGTCTTGCGGTTAGAGACTCCTGCTTCCGATCAGGTGGTCCAGGGTTCGACTCCAGCTTTAGTCTGAAGCTTTTAACTTCTGATTAAGACGTGAGTTTATCAGTTCTTGGCTTCGGAATGTGTAAACGGTTACTTTGGAGCCGTCCTAGCAATGAGTCCCTTAAATATTAAATTCTAAAATCGTTCTGAATTATAGCTTTGTTGATTCTGGTGCTATCCGCGAGTGGAATCGTGTCCAACTTGATTGATCGGTGTTTCCTAATTAAATATGCCGGTCTCTACTCTCTAGTTGGTCATTGTTCTCTCGTCGATGGTGTCGGCGCCTACAGGGTTGGCTAAGTATGCTTTCAATTTAATGTCCCCCACTGAAAATCAGTTATGTGACTGAGTGGGTCGACTCTAAATACGCATTCATTAATTAATTCATTCATAAATTTATTAATTAATTCATTCATAAATTTATTCATTTATTCATTCATTCGTTCGTTTGTTCGTTCGTTCGTTCGTAATTTTGTTCATTCGTTCATTCGTTCATTCTTTCATTCTTCTTCATTCATTCATTGTCGTTTTATATATTAACTTGTTTTACACGTTTGAAACTATTAAGATTTATGCAACCAGAAAAACTATAGCGAAAGACGTGAACATAATTACGACCTTAAGGCCTTGACTCTATTATTTTTATAATTTGTTTTATCCAAACTTCAGAATAAAATTAACTCGAAGTTTCTTATTAAATAATAATTGTTAACATTTAACGAACTATGTTTATACTCTTCGCAATCCGTATTGTTGTTACAGTTTGTTCTTCAAACGGAGTAGTTTAAAAGAGAATTAACAAAAGTGTTACAGCTTCGTCATCTGTTAGAATGTTTACCGAACAAAGATGCCTCGTGTCTCGAGTTATGGCTGTGACTCAACAACGAACTCAACAGAAAACTAGCTTCATTAGTAAAGTAAACCATGTTTATAGTTGAGAATATAGTGTAGAACACAAAGAAATCTGAAAGTTGGTCTCTCATCAAGTCGCAATGAAGTCAGGGTGGAACTTGATGTGGCTCCAGGTATATAGAGAGAGGGAATAACAGGAAACTGATCGCAGGTTGATTCGCGGGTGGTTTAGTAAAGTGGGCGATTAGTTTAAGTCTCAGATTACTAAACACTTAACGTGTCAGCTCTACTACTAACAATGCTGATGCCCATCTCGCTCATCCAACAACATCTTTCTACGCAACTCACCAATCAAACGTAAACCTTCTTCTGGGTTTAGTTGGCGTCTTCTCTCTCACTAGAGAGGCTGATGAAGCACATTGAATGGGGCTAATCTCACACGGCTAACAGTAGTTTCTCTTTCTGTTACAGCTGCGATGTGATCTACGCTCTGTACCAGGTCAACACCAACATCCCGGCTTTGTTAGTCCTTATATTGTTCAGGTTATATAAATCAAATGATATTCTCGGTAGAGCGTAGAGTCAAAACCTACTCACTGCTCAGCTATTCACTGAGAAGGATCACGTTTACAACCCTGATTTGTTGAGATGATCGACGTTTACAACCATGATTTGTTGAGATAATCGACGTTTAAACCATGAAATGTTGAGATAATCGACGTTTAAACCCTGATTCTTTGAGATAATCAACGTTTACAACCATGATTCTTTGAGATAATCTACGTTCACAACCTGATTCTTTGAGATAATCAACGTTTACAACCCTGATTCATTGAGATAATCTACGTTTACAACCCTGATTCTTTGAGATAATCACGTTTACAACCCTGATTCTTTGAGATAATCACGTTAACAACCCATGATTCTTTGAGATAATCTACGTTCACAACCATGATTCTTTGAGATAATCTACGTTTACAACCCTGATTCTTTGAGATAATCAACGTTTACAACCATGATTCTTTGAGATAATCTACGTTTACAACCCTGATTCTTTGAGATAATCTACGTTTACAACCCTGATTTGTTGATATAATCGACGTTTACAACCCTGATTTGTTGAGATAATCTACGTTTTAACCCTGATTTGTTAAGTTGATTGATGTTAACAACAAAAAAAATATTTCAAACAAATTTGTCCCCTGCTCAGTCGAAGATAATTATATTAAGTGTTTCTAGCTCTGTAACCAAGTCTAGTATCTAGACACCATCTTTGTATAGACAGACGCTAGCAGCACTCAAAGTGAACGAGCTATGAAAGTATTATCGGTAAAAGTTTCTCTTTGAATGCGAGCAACGGAGTAAGAATTGAAATAATCCTCCCGCTGTCCAGGCGGCCATGTTGGATTCTGTGGATCCAAGTTCTTAAATCACAGCGCTTTACATCGGGAATATTAGCACGTACGGGGTGCGGGAGATTCCATGAGATTCGTTCATGCGTGTCGTCTACGCAATTTTTAGGACTTCTGTAATTATATATGATTATGAAGGACAAGTGTTTTAGGCAAAGGTTTGTTCGATTGGCTAACTGAAATTACAAGAAACTTTACACAGTTGCTAAGGTACGAAAATCCATAGTCACACTTTTCTTAAATAATGTCAATTGAATGATAAAAAATGACTTTTACATTTTAAGGTTTGTAAAAATTGCAAATTTGACCGTTTGTGCGTTCTCTTTTTGGATGAGCGTAGCGAGCGAAGCGAAGATTCCATTTCACTACACTGGAGAAAAAAATCCGGAATGTTTTTTTTTTCTTTTTTTTTCTGTATTTTTGTGTGTCTGTTAACACGATTCCGGCTAAACCGATACTCCAATTGCGATGAAATTTTATGGAGGCATTTGAAATCTCTGAACGAAGAACTGCCACGTTTTTGAGCGCAATCAAAAAATTATTTCTCATGAAAATCGCAATTTTACGATTTTTTTCGATTTTTAAAAATTTCTTCAGCTTATAACACCTACATGCTTTGTCCGATTTTAATGATTTTTTCATAGAACCTTAATTTCATGATTTAGGTATTCGTGTGAAATTTGAGCGCAATCAAAAAACTATTTCTTATGAAAATCGAAATTTTACGTTTTTCTTTTCTTTTTTAAAACAATTCTTTGACTATAACACCTATATGCTTTATCCTATTGTAATAATTTTTTCACAGAACCTTAATTTTATAAATTCATATATTTGTGTAAAATTTGTGCGCAATACAATAATTATTTCTTATGAAAATTTCAATATTACGATTTTTTCCTTTTTTAAAATTACAATTAATTAAAAAAAATTAAAATTTAGGTTAATTTTTCATTTAATTTTAAATTTAAATTTAAAAAAAAATCTTCAACTTAGGAATGATTTTTTCACAGAACAACAGAAAATCCGCATAACACATGGCAGCTCAATGCACCAATTACGCTCATCCAACAACGCGGCGGGACTTAAGCGTTTTCCTAGTTTACACATATACACATAAGAATTCTAGGACTGACCAAAAATCCTTTCTTGACAACTTTGCAACCATGCATTGGATGCATCTTCACCGAAATAGATCATTTAAAAAAAACTGTTGTTTATGAATAATTTTCACAAGGACACAGAACAAAAATAACATTAAATTGATTCGCAAAAGTGTAAAAAAAAGTATGAGATTTAAATATAAATGCATGACATAAGTAATACATAATTTACATGTTTAGACCAAAAAGTTGATTCCTAAGAATAGAAGAGAAACATTTTAATGCCACCATCAACACATCATGTAGGTAGGTATGAGTGTTTTGTCTAATTTAAAGGTTAATGTCCCGTTCCCGTTGCTTCTTTTAGCTAACGTGAATATTACCTTATCCAAGAAATCTAGTTTATCGTTTGTGAATCACAGTCTCACAGATAACTTACAACAACGGGTTTCGAGCGAGCTGGGTGAAACTAAGAGAGAGATGGCGCAAACGATTGTAGAAATTGTTATTGATTCTGCCGAATATCTTTGTCAATAATACCATTTGACTGATGAGGGACGGAAATTAAAAATACAGGAGCTTCGGAGAATACGAACTAGCAGAGTCAGTCAGTCAGTTAGTCAGGCGGGCCGTGAGCTGTGTGTATGCGCTGTAGTGAAAACATTAGCCCTTTATAATATACTCGTTGAGAAGTTAGAGCAAGGAGAGGATAGAAGATTGTAAGGTGGTTTATTTACAGCAAAGAGAGGATAGTAGATAGTAAGGTGGTCTATTACAGTAACCTTGTATTTATTTATTTATTTATTTATTTATTCATCAGAGTATTAGCTCTAGAAATGTAATACAGACCCAGAATAGAATAACGATTTTTATATTTAACCAATGTCTAATTTTAAACAAAATTATTTATAAATTAATTAATTTAATTCATAATTAATAATAAATAAAGTCATCCAACGAGTAGTATGATTTCTCCAGAAGATATCGTTTGAGGTTCAGCCTGAAGGAGCGTCCGTCCTGGATGGTCTCCAGGTCCCTGGGCAATTTATTCCAGAGCTTTCTGCCCATCTGAATGACCCATGCATGATGATGGATTGATGTGTTCCTCCCCAAACGATGATACCGTACTGGAGCACGGATTGGACTTGCGCGCAGTAAACTGTCCTCAAAACAGATAGGTCGCACTCTCGAGCAAGAGTTCGAATGGCGAAGGTAGCTTTAGCCATCTTGCGTAGCAGACCTTCATATGAGGTACCCAGTTTAAGTTGGCCGAAGAGACTGTTGCGCACTGGATGGTAAAACAATTTCCTGTCCCTGGATTAGGATTATTTGGGGTTTTGCTTTGTTCATCGCTCTGGTTCATACTGAATGAACCAGAGGGAAAGGTCAGAAATTTTGAAGTGATTTCCTCGTCAAGGTCAGGACAGTTCTCAGCCTGAACGGCGGCGCTCGAGTCATCAGAAAATTGAATTATTTTGCGAGTTCTCTGCGATGCAAGGTAGGAAGTCGTTGACCACGAGTGAAAAACAGATTGGACTGACAATCGAGCCTTGAGGAACACCTGTCTCTACGCGAAGTATGCTGATGGCTCAGCTGGAGTCGTTGTATTCTGTCTGTTAGATACGACCCTGTGATCCCCGAGATCCCATAGTGATTAAGATTCGCTAGTAACATCCGGTGGTCCACACTATCAAACGCTTTCGAAAGGTCGCACAAGATGACGCCAACTCTCTGTTTATTTTCTAGGTCTCTCGTTATTTTGTCTATCATTTTAAATATGGCCGACATAGTAGAGAGGTCCTCCCTGAAACCATGCTGGCTGTTGAGGTGACCCATTAGTTTGTTTGGCACTAGTTTCTCTAGAACCTTGGAAAATGATGGTAATAAGGAGAATGGACGGCAGTTAGAGCACTGTCCTATGTTTGACGACTGCTCGTTTTATCATGTTCGGGACTACCCCTGTACACTAAAGGTTTACTCAATAATGTGCTGCACTCTTTGACCAACTCTCCTATTCAAAATACAACCAGAAGTAAATTCAATCTTTATTTGACAGCTGGCCAATCAATATAGATGACCACGGGGTCCAGCGTACTAATCAAGACAAAGTAGATGTTTACAGAAAGAAATAATATAGAAAATAATGTACAACATTCGTATGAAATTAATGGATATAAACATTGTTGTAAAGATGATGATGCAAATGATAATGGAATGCTTGAGAACGATGGAAACAATTTTGTGAATTAAAGAAGGGGGATGGAATAACATTTTAGAATGAAAGTAAGAAGGGTCGGAACGACTGCACGTGTTCCGATTAGTACAAATTCTTTTACTAGTATTGAACCAATTTGGCGGGAATGTGCTCGTCTAAAAGACAAGCATGATCTATCTATATAATTTTGTGATGCAATGTATAATTTAAACGGTTTCCTGGTGGATGGCTCTTTGTGTGTTATATTATGTTGTATTCTATCATGAGTGAGTACTTCATTATTATAATTCTGAAAAGATTGGTTAATCTTTCTTGTGTCGGGTTTCGAACCGGCGACCACCCGAGCCAGAGTTCCTCTCATTTCAGACAGAATAAGTTATGATTAAGAGTGGAATTCTTCGTTCAATAAGAGAGCAGCTGAAGTATGTATCTATAATGTGGTCAGTTTGAAATATCGTCCTATGACAGACTGTATCAGTAAGGCTATGTTGCGCGGGGGTTTCACACCAACACCTCCCGTGTTTCATACATGCACGTGTAAGAAGAAGAGTGGGAGAGAGAGAGAGAGAGAGAGAGAGAGAATGAGGGAGGGAGAGAGGGGGAGATTGATTCATTTAGGTCTTATTTCAAGACGGGATTAAGGCAAGTTAAACCTTATCTACCATCCAACCTTTTATGTTTTATTATGATTGCTAAAATTAATTTATTCTGATTTTGATATCGTGAATTGTTAATGTTTTGTTAATTTGTCTCTTCTATGTCTGTCTCTTTTATTTTTCTATGTTCTATGTTTAGTGCTTGTTTATTCTCACAATTTGTTGTGTAGATGTTGGCAGACACCTTGTGCTTGGTGCATACTGCCCTTTTCTGCCAACTTTCCTTCTAAGCCTAATAGTGGGGAAGAAAAATGATGGTACATTACATTATATAAATATGTGTGAGATAGAAGAGAGAGCGTGAGAGAGAGAGAGAGAGAGAGAGAAGGGCGAGCGCCCATCGTACAACGCTGTGATCTCAACTAGGGGAATAATAATTAATCAATCACAAAGAGCATAATGGACCGCGGGGCCATTGTTTGCCCGGCGACCCCTCTTCCTCCCCTCCTTCCCCCTCCACGGCGACAATTAATATTGTTTATATCATCGCAGCCAGCGTTTTGCGGCTAAAAGCTGAAACCACCCACCCACCCTGCGACTTAGCCTGATTGCATTCCCATGTGCTCCGTGGGAATGTTCATTGCCCTACACAGCGACCTATAACTATCAATGCTATTACGTTCGGGTGGGCATCAAGGATACACTTGTTTACACTCTAAAGCGAGAGCTGATGCTTGGTCAAACCAAGCAGAGGACCGTTCAAACCTGGGTCTCTTACTTCGAGCTCTTAGTATGAGCTATCTCTGTATCCGCAATCTACCAATACCATAGTCTGCTAGCGCACATTTTGGGGCGGCGCGACTTTTGGGGGCCGAAACGGCAGTTTCCCGTCTCCGTGGGCGCCTAACCGGTTTT
>JAMZAV010012177.1:0-18857 GCA_024449915.1 Sweltsa coloradensis
GTGCTTGTTTCGCTTAAAAATCGCCTTGTTGGGGAGTAGAAACTGGTTATTATTTTTGCAGTGGACTTTTTCCTTGAATCGCCTTGTACGTTTAGCAGATAACTAGTGCCCAATCTTCCAGTGGCCCAGACGGGGGTACATAATTATAATATTATAAGAATAAATAATAGAGAACATATTCGGAAAAAAAATGAGTCAACCGTATATTTTAAGCGTGTAAGATCGACGTGGGAAACTAGCGAGCTTCATCGGGACAGGTCATATTGCGCCGCCTGTTATACTGTAAGTTTTTAAATTACTTGTTGTGTGTTCGATTTTAATGTTTGTGTTTATTTGTTACCAAGGCGCGCCAAGCGATAGGTCATAATGCGTTACTCTAGCCTAGAGGTTGTGGGGAGTTTCTTAAATCGCTGGCCAGAGCTCGCCGGTATATAATTGTGTGCTGATGGTAGAGAGGTACAAGCACTTCGCCTCTTTTAAGGCTATTAACGATTAGCAGAGGTGTGCTCTGGGCCAATAACCCAGGGCACAGACGGGCTTTGAAAAACGTCTGTTTATAGAGGGTCACCTTGTGGTCCTTATTGTATTTGTCACGTTTAAAGAATTAACTCTTTTAGGCGCAGTCGGTTAGCGAAGTTGACCACCCACTAAAAGGCTTTGTGTATTTAAATGCATGGTAATTAGCAGCAACAACCACATTATCATGGAAAATACAGACTTTCATTGACACTAAACAGTTTGTTCTCCTTACTTATACATTGCATGCCAGCTCGAGATTTTATGAACAATACAAAACAGCAAAGTGATAAAAATGATAAGATCGTGCAGTTTTTAAATGTTCCAGTACTTTGGTTTATCATAACTCGAAAGAAAGTTGAGACAATATCGAAAACAAAATGTAACCTAGAAGAATAAACAGATTTTTCAAAAACATGACCCAACAAATTTTACTCTCCTAATTTCAAATAAACAACCATTCCCTCCCAAATTAAGCAAAATTTTCCAAAGTTTTTACAAAAACCAACAAACCTGCAAACACGAGAAAACGACGACGTGAGAAACTAGGGCGCTTCAACCGGTTAGCTCATATTGCGTCGCCTGTGATATTGTAAGTTAATGAGATGAGTTAATAATGTGTTTGATGATTAGATTGTTTTCCAAGTGTTTTAATAACAAAATTAAATGATGATGATTTAACTTTGCTTTGGCTGGTCATATACTGGTCAGAACCAACCACGGGTAATGGGAGGAAGGGGGGTTTCCCACGTCGCGGTCGTCATCATCTATGTCATCGTTCGTTGTGTCATTGTCATCGTGGTCGGGGAGGTCGTCAAGGGAAGGAAGAGGTGCCCCAACCACGATTGCCAGAGCTCACCTCTAGCTTCGGGGAGTAAAATACTCCTCTCTTGCTGACATCATGCCATTACATGCAAATGACATGATTATGTTAAATTGCTCAATGTTTTAAGTAACTGTCGATTATGGGCGCGTCGACCGTTAGGTTATAATGTGCCACTCTAGCGTAGGGGATATGGAGAGGTAAATCCCATGCTGGTCAGAACAAGCCACGGGTATGGGGAGGAAAAGGAAAGGGGATTCTAACGTCGTCTTCGTCATCGTCTTCTTCATCGTTCGTGTTGTCATGGTCGTCATCGTCGTTGGGAAGGCCGTCAGGGAGGGGAAGTGTCTGACGACATTGTCAGAGCTTTCCTTCAGTTTCGAGGAGTGATATACTCCACGACATACCAGCTGATGTTTGCGATATAGGCCTATACTGTAACTCTTCCCTCGCCTTTTACGATTGTCAGAGTCGTGCTCGGGGCCAATTCTAACCCGGGCCCAGACGTGGAGGCTCAAAGTTTTTGTTTTAAGGGCGCGTCAACTGCTAAAGTTATAATGAGCCACTCTTGCCTAGGGGATGTGGGACGAGTGGCCCAAACTGGTCAGGATAAGCCACAGTAGGGGGAGGTCGTCAAGGGAAGAGGGAAAGCTGCCCGACGACGACCGTCAGAGCCCGCCTCGAGTTATGGGGTGTAATACTCCCCTGCGAACAAACTGGACAACGTTACCAAGAGAACAACTTGAGAAGCTAGGGCGCTTCAACCGGTTAGGTCATATTGCGCCGAATGTGACATAGGATGATAATAAGTTGAGTTTGCTATGTGTTTGGGTTTTATAAGGTTTTCTTAATATATTGTTTACTTTATTTCACAAAAGGGCGCGTATAAACCCGTTGGTCTAACGCACCAATCTGATAGGGGATAGGGTTAGGGGGGCCCATGCTGCCCTTATAAAAAATCCCAGTAAATTTTTGATCCAATAATTTTCGGGCAGACCCAACCAGATAAAATTTTAATCTTTGTTTGATCCGGCGATAAAAAGTGATCAAGGTATTGAACCATACTTGATCACTTGATCAAGGTCTCAAAATTTTGTCGGTTGATCAAGATTTCAATGTGTGAGTCGGGCTTTTGTCAGTTTTGTTTAGTGATCAAGGTTGTAAAAGATTTGATCAGGTTGATCAAGTTTTTGATGCGTGGTCGGCATTTGATCAAAATTTTTTTAGGATCAGGTTGTCAAAGATTTGATATTTTGCAGATTTTACCCAAAAGCCCGGGCCTTGATCAGATTTTTTTGTAGCGATCAGGTTGTCAAGGTTTGACCGGTTTTGATAAAGATTTTTTGCCCCATAAACCCGGGCACTTGATCAGTTTTAGATCTAGTTGTCAAGGTTCTCAAAAATTTGATCAGATTTGACCCTGTCCCAATTAAGACCCCTGAATAACATGCATAGAATTTTTCCGAAAAAAAATTTTTGAAACTGGGAAGTTTTGAAAACGCTTTTCAGGCGCGTTGTGGATGAGTCAAATTGGGCTTTAAAAGCCCCATGTTTTATGCGGGGTTCTGTTGTTCGTGAAAATCATTACAATCGGTAAAAAAAGTAGGGTTTTTAAAGTCACGATTTTTTTTTAAAATAAAAAATATCGTGAAATTTGCGATTTTCAAGAAATGATTTTTCGATTGCGCCAAAACGTGGCAGTTCTAATTTCAGAGTTTTCGAAGGCCTCCAGAAAATTTTCATCGAAATTGGGGTTTCTTTTGGGGGAAAGGGGGGGGGGGGAAAAACCCAAAAAAACAAAATTTTTTTTTTTTTTTAAAACTTCCCGGGAATTTTCCCCGGAGGGGAATGGGTCTTCCCTTCGCCCTTCGTCGCTACGCTCGCTCTGCAGGATCAATTAATTTAAAAAAAACAATATTTTTTTTTTAAAGGGGGTAGGTTAAAATAAAAATACGTACCTAAATTCGACATCAACGATGTCACAAATTTTGTAAGCAGGTTTTTGGCACCGGCAAGGGAAGCAAAGGGGTTAGAGAGGGTTTGGGGTTTTTCATGCAGCATTGCGGCGACAAAAAAGAAAAAACTACAAATATAGCCAACAAAAGCTAGCCCCGGATAGAGTCACTTGTTCTGTTTGTCGTACCGATTACCTCCCCCACCCCCCAAACCGCCCCCCCCCCCTACCCCCCAATGACCTTCCCCCCTTGTCTTGTCTTGGCTGGTTGTACCCCAGGGTTTTTTTTTTTTTAAAATTTATTTGAATAAAGCGAGATCGTGGACCTGGACACAGCTGCCTCTCACCCAAAGAAGGAAAAGCAGGCGTTACCGAGCTTTTGAATACTTTATTATTTGTGTTGTGTTTAATTCATGTTCCGTATGTGTATGGTAATAATTACGCGGGAAATTTAAACGACAAACCATTTTTCAAATTTGTTAAACCGAATAAAAAAATGCAGGTTACCCAAACGTAACAGGGTTTTTCTTTCGGGGGTTTTGGGCCCTTGGGCGGGTGGTTAAAAAATTGACATTTGTTTGGTTTCTCTACTAAAAAAACCAAAATTAAAAAATATAATGAATATTAGTTTTCGAAATAAAAGACCACTCCCAAAAAGTTCTCATTTCATTTTGGTTTTGTGAAATCAAAAAAAAAAAGGGGAAAGAGAAACATCAAAATTTTTGGCAGTTGATAGGGAACCCAAAGTTTGAAGGCGGGAAAAATTGGTCTCTTGGTCTCGCGCCCATAAAAAATTAGCATGGTACAAAAAGTAACTCGCCGTATTTTTTGACTGCGCAAAAAAAAATTAAAAACCAAATAACTCACAAGATGCATAATTTTGTAAGAAGATGAGGGATTTATTTTGCTCGAGACGCTTCCTAAATTAAAAACTTTTATGAGTTAAAGGCCCTTTTTTGCGCGCTGTCGCAAATGTACTCTGACCGAGCGGAAAACCTAAGCGAGAGCAGCCACGTTGTGTGCAGTGGGGGCCTCGCATACCACGCGCTGCCATGGTTGCTAATGTTTTTTCGCTTTAAAGATTTTTTTTGGTACTTTAAAGGGGATTTTTTATTAGTAATGTATAATCTAGTACAACCCAGTGACCTCACAGTGCCACAAAGAAAGTCGGATACCAAACTAGCTGTGCCACGGAAAAAATGTTTTTACGTGTTTTTCATGGCAGTTTGGAAGGTTTGGGGCACCATGTAAATGTAGAGTTCATTCAACAAAAAATGTCTTTAAATTTTTTGTGATAGAGAAGTTAGTATTCCACAAAAGGGGAAGTTTATTTTTTTTTCAGTATGAAGTAATTCCGGTCCGGGGGTTCGGGTTTCGCGCTATCGCTTACGAAAAATTTAGCAGGGTTTTAATCGATCCCGCGCTGACCGGGGGAGAACCGGACAACCCCCCTTTGGGTTTCCCCTATTGGTAGGCTGGGTAGCCTACCTAACTCAGCTGGCACTGGAGTTTAAGGTAAATAACCCCCCTTTGTATCATAATAGTTATCGGAACTACGCAACAATAATCTTTATTATCTCAAAACCAAACTATGACCACAAACCACCGTTCACTTTTTAAGCCTTTTTAACCCTCAAATAATGGGGTTTTGTTGGTCAAAGCCTAGCCCAGGCCCTGTGGGCCGCTAGAGCTTTGGGTTTAAAATGGGCCTTTGTGTAGGCCTAGGCCAAAGCCTGGGGCTTATACTAAAGCTGGGGCCTAGGTTTTGCCTACTATTAACGAGAAAGGCCTAGGTTTAGGTATTTTAAACCCATTGTCAGGCCTAGCCTAACAGGTTATTGCGATTTTTGCATTGTAAAAAAAATAAAATCTGGGGGGCTAGCTAGGCACACTTTGTGATTTCGACTGTTCCCGACTTTCCAGAAGGCTTAACTAGCCTAGGCCTTGAACAACCCCCAAATTTTTAGAAATCTAGATAGGCCCCCTACACAAAAAAAAAAATTTATTTTGTTGGCTTTACGCCTAGCCTACAGGTGATTTTTTTCCACTTAAAAGCTGCCTGGGCCCTAGGTCTCCGATAGAGCCTAGGGGCCTAGCCCTACCTAGGCATGGGTAGGCTCAAGGGCTATTAATAGGCCACTTTGTGGGCCCTGGGGCTTTGGAAATTAAAACTTAGGGCAAAGGGCTAGGCTAAAATCTTACAGATTTCTAGGCATTTAAAGAGCGGCTAGCTGTTTTTGTCACTTCATCTACCCCGCTATGATTTACACCTAAGCCTACATCCTTTGGGACAACAAGGCTAAAAAAATTGTGTCTTGTCGTGCCTACCCCAAGTAGGCCTGGGTGGCTAACCCTCGCTAAAGTGATTTTCTTTTGACATATTGTTTAGGACATTCTGTAATCATGATATGGGCCAATCATTTGTTTTTGAACGTAGAAGGAAACCCAAATTTTTTTTAACTTTTTAAATTTGATTTGACTAAATCCTTTCGGGTCAAACCCTGGTTAGCCCCCCATTTTTTTTTCGAAATGCCATCAAAAAGTCAAAAACAACTTAAAAAACACAGTGCACATTTAGGCCTACAAAATTGCTATTTATGAATTGAAAAAATTCCCTCGCACCCCCTTTATGTGAATGAAAAGAAAAGTTTTTTGGGGCCTACCCTACCGCCACCAGAGGACACTTAAAAAAAGGCAATTTTTGTAAATGACAAATGAGGATTACACAATTTTAAAATTTTTTATCGAAGGAAGCACGCTAAAAACAAAAGCCTAAATGCCACCATTTGGAAATTAAAAATGAAAAAAATGGGGGGCGATGTGCCCCAACCCACCTAGTTAGTAGAATCCTTCTTTAAATTTCCCATGTTGTACCCGGAACATAATTTTTCCCAAAAAAAATTTTGTTTTATGGGCAGTCCTAAAAGATTCTTAGGCTATAGGCCCGTCGAGCTCAGCCCACTTATTTTTTAGAAATTAACACTGGGTCTAGCCTATTAGCACAGATAATATTCTACACTTATAAGCCCTAACAACAGTTTTTTTTCCCCCTAAACTCCCGTACTTAAATTGAACTAGGATGCCTAATGCCCCCAAAATAGGCCTTTTAGGGGCCAAAGAATAACTCACAGTCACAATTAGATTACTTCCGAAAAGTGTTTTTCACACTAGGTTGCGATCCATGCCGATTGAATGAAATGAAACATAGGGCCCACCTGACGTATGGAGGGTAACCCAATTTTTTTCATCCATCGAGGACCCCACCAAAAAAATATCGATGCAGCATCGCCAAATTTAAAAAAACGTCGAAAATAAAGTTTTGCCTAAATGAAATTTAATAGTGTTTAAAAACATGGCAATCATTTTTAACTACCCTATCCACCATGAAATATTGATCCAAAATTATAAATGAATGTGAAAAAAAAAAAACATTTTGTATTTTTTTAATTAACTCATTTAAAAAAAACTGTCGTACCCGGGAATTTTCATTTTTTACACTGTTGCCCTAAGGTAGGGGGGTAAAGTCTTTTACGGTACTTAAGTTTTTCATTGAATGAAAGTAATTGTAGGTTTTGTGCACTGGCCATATGAATTTTTATTAGGCCTACCCCCAGTAGGCTTTTTCTGTGGGTGGTTATTCTAAAAAAATTGATACTTATTTTATTCCCGAGTCAAAGATGCTCAATTTTTTGATAAAAAAAATTTTGTTTTACTTTTGGCCATGTTTTTTTTCCCATAGGCAATATTATTTTTCTTTTTTTTTAACTCCAGGGGAGTACAAAGCCAACTATAACGTAACTAAAAATTTACAGCATTTGTTTTTTTAAAATTTAACTCACCTCACAAAGTGCCTACATTTAGCTTAGTTTGGGGGAGCTTTAGTAAATTTTTGACAAAAGTAAAAAGCAAAATTTTTATACATCCGCATTTAATTAGGGGCCCATTAGGGGCCCTTTGCATGTTTTTTTAAACATAAAAGGACTTTTATACCTATTTTAAAACGTATCAGCCTCAATCTTATCATTCTTTAAACTTATAAAGGCCTTAGGCTAGCGATAGCATTTAAAGGTTTTATCGGAGTCGAGCATGGGGAGGCCTACTCCATTGTCTAGCCCATAATTTTTAATGTTTTTACATTTCAGCCAAACCGTGTGGGCTATATAACAATGTTGTTATAATTCCGGGTGATAAAGCCCAAAATTTTTAAAATAATAATGCTGGGGTACGTTTTAGTCGGAGTTTTAGGGTTTTAACCCCAAACCGGGCAAAATTTTTAAACCCAAATTTGGTTTTTATCGAACGAAACTGTGAAAAAAATGTAATTTAGGCTTTTGCAAACCCCTCTAATATTAATAAAGCCCGTTAACCTTTTAATATTTTTTCAATTTTTGGGGAGAAATACATTTAAGGAAAAGTAGTCCATTAGCCTAATTATTTTTTTATTGGACAAAACCCTAATTTTTTAAAAAAAGTAGTTTTAAAAAAAGGCCCAGTGTGTGGGTTTTTGGACAGGGAGGTTCATAAAAAGAGTGTGGGTGCTTTTCCCCGGATAAATTTTTTTCGGGATCTTTTTTTGGTGTAGAGAAGAATTTTGATACCCTATCTAAAGATAAAAGTAGGGCCTTTGGGTTATGTGACTTTGCGACTTTGAAAAAGTATATTTTATCTTCTAATATTTGGTACAACACTTCAGCATCAACAAAAAAATCATTTAATTGAATTTTATGTGCAGATAAACTATGCCGGGGAGACCACGCCGTCTGCCTGCGAAAAAAAAATTTCCCATATTATTTAAAGTAATATTTTACTTTAAAAAGTTTTAAGGGAAAACTTAGGCCTACTTTTTATGTTGGATTAATGTTTTTTTCCCTTAAAATCCTAGGCCCCACCCTTCCTTTATTTATTTTGAAAAACAAAATTTTTTATTAGGTATTTGGGGAAAAATTTTTTTAATCGTTCTGTTTAAACAAATTTTTTTCTCTGCTAACCCAAACAAAGCATGGACAGGGTAAACAGTGGCTAAAAAAAGTCATCATGACAGATAATGACTATAAAAGATTTGAAATAGACAAATTTTAAAACACCACAAAATTTAAACATTTTTTCATTTAGTGGCTTATTTTTGGGACCCATCCTGAAATTAAATACAATTAGTGATGAAAAGTCAAATTTTTAATACTAGGGAAAAAGCTTAAGTCCCCCCGCGTTTTTGGATGAGCGTAAATTTGGGCATTAGTGCCCTGTGTTTGGGATTTTTTGTTTTCTGGAAAAAAAACATTATAAGTTTAAATTTTTTTTTTAAATTAAATTAAATTAAATTAAAAATTAAATTAAATTTTAATTTTTTTTAATTAATCGTAATTTTTAAAAAAAGAAAAAAAAACGTTTTATTGAAATTTTTTAAGAAATATTTTTCGATTGCACACAAAATTTTTCACGAAAAATTAAATTTAAAAAAATTTAAAGGGTTTTGTGAAAAAATCATTTCAATAGGATAAAGCATGTAGGTTTCAAGCAAGAATTTTTTAAAAAAAAAAAAAAAATAAAATTTTGATTTTTAGAGAAATAGTTTTTTTTATTTCGCTCAAAATTTACCGAATACCTTTAATTTAAAAATTAAGGTTTGTGAAAAATCATTAAAACGGATAAAGCTGTAGGGGTTTTAAAATGAAGAAATTTTGTAAAAATCGAAAAAAAAGTAAAATTGCGATTTTTAAAGAGAAAAAATTTTTTTGTTGCGCTAAAAAGTGGCGCTCTTTGGTTTAGAGATTTCGAAGGCCTCCCTAAAAAATTTTATCGTAATTGGGATCGGTTTAGCCGGAACTGCTAACAGACACACAAAAATACAGAAAAAAAAAAAAAAAAAAAAAAACATTTCCCGGGTTTTTTCTCCAGTGTAGTGAAAGGGAATCTTTGCTTCGCTCGCTACGCCGCTACGCTCATCCAATTTAAAAGGTTATAAGTGCTTAATTTAGTCACTTTAAAAGTTATAAGTAAAAAGGATTAGGGAAATCAAAGGGGGGCATATTTAGTTTCTAAAAGTGATAAAATTAAAAAACTTTAGTTTTAGTTGTTAGGGGGATCCATAGTGTGAAACCCGAGACAATAAAATCAAAACTTTCGAATTTACATTTACGCTTTTAAAAGTTTTGGTAGGGAACATTTCCTTTAAATTTTTCCCTTTTTAAATCAGTTTTTTAGCTTTTTAGGATTGTTAAATAAATAAAATACATAAAGAATAAAATCTAGTTTTTTACAATGCCCTTCTGTGGTGGAAATGGATGACTCTAGGCCTATAAATCAAAGTAATTCCAAAGAGGCGCCCGTGTGATGGGGATCTAGGCCTGAACAGCCTGAATGAGATCTGGCTCAGCTGAGCCGTCAGGGCTGATCGAGCCTTTATTAAGCCTGATTGAGGCCTGATTTAGCCTGATTGATGCTGATCTGGTCTGACTGGCCCTTTATCAAGCCCTTTTGAGGCCCGATCTAGCCCGATCTGAAGCCTGATCTAAACCAAATTTAGGCCCGATCTGGTCTGATCGAGGCCTATTAGCCGATCGAGGCCTGATCTGCCGATCTGAAGCCTGATTAACCAGATCTGGGGCCTGATTGTTGATCTGAGGCCTGATTTGCCCCATCTGAGGGGCCCGATCTAACCAGATCGAGACTGACAGTATGATCGGAGCCCTGTTCTGAGCCCGTTCTACCCTGTTGGGCGATCTGAGCCTGATCTGAGCCCTGATTGGTCTGATGTGCCTGAACTGAGGGCCCGATCTGAGGCTTTATCTTAAAGATTGAGAGTGCAGATCGGATTTTATCAGGTCAATGGGGGCAAATTTCCCTTACCAAATTTTTATTTGGGCTTTTATCATTTTTTTATCAGGCCCGATAAAAAATTTTCATAAAGGGTGATCAGCACCAGCTATGCGCAGGGGGGAAGGGGGGTACTAACGCGCGGTCGTCATCGTTTTGTCATCTCTCGTTGTACATGTCATCGTCGTCGGGGAGGCAGTCAAGGGAAAGGGAAGGTGACCCCGACGACGATTACCAGAGCTCGCCTCTAGATTTGGCGAGGAAAATATTCCGCTCTAACTAGCTGATGTTTGCGAGGTGGACTTTTTCTCTTGAATCACCTTTTATAATCAGCAGCGTCATGCTCAGTGCCTAATGTACTTACCCGGGGCTGGCGAAAACGTCCGACAAAAGATATAAAAACAAAGAGAACAACTAAATAAACTAGGGCGCTTCAACCGTTAGGTAATATTGGCCGTCTGTGATATTGCATGTTAATAAATTCAATTTGTTATGTCTTCGGTTTAATATGGATTTCTTTGTATCTTGTTTAGTTTATTCTGAAAAAGGACGCGTCAACCGTTAGGTCATATTGCGCCACCTGTGATAATTGATTGATTTATTAAGGTCTTTATTAAGGCGGCATTAAGGCTAGTAAGCCTTATCTTCCATCCAACCTGTTAAGAATTATGAGAATGAGAATTGATGAGATGAGTTAATAGTGTTTTTGATGATTCGATTGTTTTCTAAGTGTAGGCCTATTTAACAGAATAAAATGATGATGGTTATTGTATAATCCTATCAAATAAGAATTTTTGGAGGGAAAAAAGTGCGAGGTCGCTGAATTTTTGCAGAGACCTTCCTGAAAGGAGACTCATCAACATACCAAAACTCCCCTACAATCGGACTGGAGCTTCGGCCGCCATATTGGAAAATGGCGGCCAAAAAGTGTTTGTTATCGAATATCTCCAAATTTGTTTGAGATAGACAAAATATCTCAATGGCAAAAATATTCCCCATTTAATTCCCTACAAAACAGGTGTCTTCTATAGTTTTGGTAGGGGCAAAGGTTACGTCACAAAATCGTGGTTTATATATTGCTTATTGGAGTACCAGCTAATTTCCAAATTTTCACGCCCAGCATCAAACAACGCACGGAAAATCCGTAAGAAATTGATTTAAATACAAAAAAACTTTTGTACGTGGTTTATCAAAGCTTTCATTAGTATTTTAAAAAATTAGTTCTGCGAAATCGGATTTTGCATTTACCCGGAATTTGGGTTTTTCCATTGTTTGCATTTCCTCAAAAAATGCCCTTTTTGACTGTCCATTATTAAGCACTAAATAGCATTGAAGGAAAAATTATTTCTACGCACTTTGAAATGACTTAAATAACGATCCGATTACAACCAAAGTTTAAATCCAATATGGCTGCTAATTCCTAAAATTCACAATATGAATACTGTTTTCGTGCTGTTTTTACACTCTTTTTGTTACATAATTCACTTTGATGCTGTGGATATTAGGAATTAGCAGCCATATTGGATTTAAACTTTGGTTGTAATCGGATCATTATTTGAGTCATTTCAATGTGCGTAGGAAGAATTTTTCCCGCAATGCTATTTAGTGCTTAATAATGGACAGTCAAAAAGGGCATTTTTGAGGAAATGCCAACAATGGAAAAACCAAAATTCCGGGTAAATGCAAAATTCGATTTCGCAGACCTGATTTTTTAAAATTCTGTGGAAGCTTTCACAAACCCCGTACAAAAGTCCTTTTGTATTTAAATCGATTTCTTACGGATTTACCGGGCATTGTTTGATGCTAGGCGTGAAAATTTGGAAATAAGCTGGTACTCCAATGAGCAACATATAAACCACGATTTTGTGACGTAACCTTTGCCCCTACCAAAACTATAGAAGACACCTGTTTTGTAGGGAATTAAATGGGATATATTTTTGCCATTGAGATATTTTGTCTATCTCAAACCAATTTGGAGATATTCGATAACAAACACCTTTTAGCCGACATTTTCCAATATGGCGGCCGAAGCGCCACTCCGATTGTAGGGGAGGTTGAGTAGGTTAATAATTATTATATAAGAAAGGTCTCTGCAAAAATTCAGCGACATCGCAATTTTTTCCTCCAAACGTCAAATACGATCTTATTTGACAGGATTAGTAATAACAAAACAAAAGTTATTAATGAGAATGAAAATAAATAAATTAAAGAACTGTGTGTGATGAGAAATTTTGAAAGTTTGTCGCTGTTATCATATGATAGAAGTTCTTCATATGATTGTGAGAGATCAAATTGCATGCGCAAGGCATCATATTTGGTACATTCTGCTAGCATATGATGTACGGTTAAAGGTACATCACATGTGTCACATCTGGAAATAACCTTTTCTCTGGTGAGTAAGGCGATGCGTGGCATATTCGAATTCTGGACAATACCATCTCTACTCAACGTTAAAGTCGAGACGTAGGATTTGGTTTATTTGGATTAAGGGCGCGTCAACCGTTAGGTCATATTGCGCCGCACTAGCCTAGGAGATATGGGGAGGAGGGGCCATGCTGGTCAGAATCAGCCTAGGGGAAGGGGAGGAACGGGGGGAACTTCTGATCCGAGCGTTTGCTGGGGTGGATATGGGCTAGTTTCCGAAAGCAGATGTAGGCCTCAGTATTAAGTTAAGCTTCCGTATGCAGTGTACGACCGTACCCCTCGGATCAAGATTTATACGTTTTCACCATAGACTACACAGGGTACTAGGACTAGGCCTACACCTTACTGGGGCCAGACGGTTGCAAGCTGAATATATTTTGATTAAGGATTTGGATTAACGGGGAATCTTCTTATCGGATTGTTTGCTGGGTTAGATCTGGGCTAGTAACCAGCCATACGTTTTTAACAGCAGGTGGTTTGCATGGCAAAATTGAGCAGAATTCTAATTTGAAAAGAAGAAGATTTTGTTGTTGTTTGCAAGAAGTCGTCAAAACGGTCTGAAGCAGAAATCCTAACCCACATTTATTTCTTGCTATTAAAAACATTTTTCGTGCTCGGAGAAGCATCGTTAGCGAGACAATGCTTTTGTTAAAAATAATTTGTTGCGTTATGTTTGTCAATAAGACAAAGAATTTTTCTTTAAAGTTGAATTGAATTATTCATTTGTAAAATAAAAGATGATGTCAACATCACAACTGAAAATACTCTTGTATTTTGGTATTGTGTTGGTTGTAATGGCAGTCAACAATATTTACTGAACTAACAAATGCTGTAACTTGTCTAATTTTACAAGTTGTGATTTGGAAAAAATATCATTTCAATCGGAAATTTCAAAGTTTTGTTGAAAGTGGGTTTTATGCAAAAATGTTCATGTACACATCTGAGGCCGCTGTGCATCTATGACTGACGGAGCCTTACAGCTGAGAGTTGTGACATTTGTGGTTAGGTTATTTTGATTGAGGTGCAAACTATAATATTTTTAGGTGTTGTAAACATTAAAACAAAGTGTATAATGTCTAATTTTGACTGTTTTTATATTAAAATACATCGCTTTCAAAATATAATTGACAAAATGCGACCACATTGACGGTAAAAGCCGAAGCGTAAGACTAGGGGTAGGCCTACCATTTCTACACAATTGTTTTACGGAACCAAGCCCATTGAAAACATTCCATCACACACACACACACACACACACACACACACACACACACACACACACAGGACATCTCAGGAATTTTCTGAAGTAAGCGATTCAGATGATGATGCTATGTTCGTATGTAGGCCTTCTTCATTCATCAGAAAAAGGCTCGTTGTTTACGAGACCAATAGTGAGTTAAAAATGGTCGTAATTTTTACACATCTGAGTAAAAAGTTTGTTTTTTAATTATAATAATGGTTGAAAAATAGGTGAAGATGAAGAACTACGCAGGCAAAGCCCCCTGACCCCTGTGAATTGTTATGTTAATGTGTGTGTTGGCAGTCACCAAGTGTGTTTGGAGCTCTGCTCTTTTCTGCCATCCTCGTGATACATTTAAACAATGAATGTGTTACGGAACAAATAATAAAATAAAATAAAATAAATAAAGGGCTAGTCATTGGCAGGGTCTAGGCCTACGCCTAGCCCTCCGTCTGTAATGGAATCCAGCAGTAATGAACATGAGCCCGACCAAGTAAGTCTACCCCTTGACATAATATCTGATGAAGATATAAGACTAGATATTTCAAACTCTATATCTAGCAATGAGAATGAGTGCCTGGATAGGACTACACCTCTATCTCCTGTCATCAAATGCTAAACATGCAGCAGCTAGGCCTGCTGTACACGGAGACCCCAAGAAAAACCTTCCGCCTCCTAGACATGGACCGCAAACCAAGACAACGGATATGCTGGTGAACCACCACCACTCCTCGGTACAAATGAGGTTTTGCTGACAGCGATACTTCATATGCACTATTTATTAATATCTTTACTAAAGATCTCATGACACACATTGTCAATGAGAGCAATAGGTATGCGGTATAACAAGGCAAAAAGTCGTTGAAGCTAACCATGCGCGAATATTTTTTGGGGTATAAACATTATTATGAGTGACGTATGTAAAATATCCCAGCTGTCGGATGTATTAGTCCTCAGAACGAGGAACCGCTTTTCAACTGTGCCCTAAATCAGAAATAGTTCTTTGAATTCGTGGTCAGAAGAATGTGTACGAGGTTTCTGCAGACAGCAAAGAGAGCATAATTCTCCTGGGAAATGCTTCCGCAGCAGGGGGGTGGGATGATAATATATCCGTATACGCCTTCAAACGGAGATCACAAACACTGTCCAAGATAAATGGGAAGTCAGAGTCGGGTTGGATGAATAGTGAGACATTTTACGAATATGTTACTAATTTTTTTTTCGCCCCTGGCTGATTTAATCGGGCATCCCATTGCCATTTTCTTTGGAGAGGGACATGTTTCGCACCTGTCTTACCATCTAAGCAAGTTTTGCGCAGACAATGGCATCCGTTTGGTGACATTGTTCCCCAATGCAAAGCACATGCTTCAACCAATAGTCGTAAGAGAACTTCGGCCAGTCAAGATGGGGGTGACACGGGAAGTAAACGCTAAGAAAAAGGAGCATGTGGGCGAAAATTTATCTAAATTAACATTTGCTCCATTAGTTGAAACTGTTATGCCCAATACATAAAAACTAAAACCAGCTGATCCTGAGAATCCAACAGCTACACAGTTAAGGCAACGTCCATAGAGATATGAGACAACGTGAGAAACTAGGGCGCTTCAACCGGTTAGGTCATATTGTGCCGCCTGTGATATTGAAAGTTGATGAGATGTGTTAATGGTGTGTTTGATGATTAGATTGTTTTCTAAAATGATGACAATAGTAATAGCTTAACAATAAAAAATGAAAGAAATGTGTATGATTAATATGAAGAGGTTTATGATTTCCATTAAATATATCACACTGCCATCATGTCTAGACAGAATATAATAGTAGAAGTTCTAAAAGTTTGACCTGTTATCAACAGAGAGAAACTCGAGGGAAAGCCAAAAAAATATATTGGACAGTGCCAAAATAGCACACAAATAAATAAAACAATCTTAAAACATATTTACCCAATTTCAAGCCTAGATTTTTGACACTTTTTGCAGTTCTAAATGGCACCCAGGCTTGAAATCCATTGCAAACTTCACGAGTATTTGTCAAGCAACACTATTTTATTGGAAGAACTTATAAGCAGAGGTCGGCTTGCAATTGAGTCAATCTGGCAGCCAAGTTAGAGAAAGCCACATTTTCATCAAGGCTGTCAAGCTGATACACAAGATAAGAACAATCCCCTGGTTGGATGCTGTGAAACCAGGCAACCCTTGTACGTAACCAATGGCTAGAATGCTGGCCAGCAGTAAGTATGGCTGCAATAAAATTGTTCAGTTACTAGGAAAACGCTTAAGTCCCGCCGCGTTGTTGGATGAGCGTAATTGGTGCATTGAGCTGCCACGTGTTATGCGGATTTTCTGTTGTTCTGTGAAAAAATCAGAACTTTGTTGAAGATTCTTTTTAAATTAAATTAAATTAAATAAAAAATTAACTTAAATTTTTTTAATTAATCGTAATTTTAAAAAAGGAAAAAATCGTAATATTGAAATTTTCGTAAGAAATAATTATTCGATTGCGCAAAAATTTTACACGAATATATAAATTCATAAAATTAAGGTTCTGTAAAAAAATCATTACAATCAAATAAAGCATGTAGGTGTTATAAGTCGAAGAATTTTTTAAAAAATCGAAAAAAATCGTAAAATTGCGATTTTCATGAGAAATAATTTTTCGATTGCGCTCAAAAACGTGGCAGTTCTTACTTCAGAGATTTCGAAGGCCTCCATAAAATTTCATTGCAATCGGAGTATCGGTTTAGCCGGAATCGTGTTAACAGACAGACAAAAATACAAAAAGAAAGAAAGAAAGAAAAAAAAACATTCCGGATTTTTTTCTCCAGTGTAGTGAAATGGAATCTTTGCTTCGCTCGCTACGCTCGCTACGCTCGCTACGCTCGCTACGCTCATCCAACCAAATCCCTACTCCATGTGGTGCAATCTAGGGCGACGGTCGTCGCCCGGCACCCGTCGCCCGGCAGACAAGCGATGCGACTGCTTAGGCGACACCAAACTCCGGCCCTATATACAGCTACCAGAGTTGGGGGGTTTTCAGCTATCTGCACACGCCGCCCCGAAACTTACAACAATCTTGAAACTCGGTATATGACCTGGTATGTGGTCCATGACATACCAAAAAAAAAATCAACCCGATCCGACAACTCGTTCAGTGTTTAAAATGGCTCTCAACATCGTCAAATTCCTTTCGGCTAGCTGGTAGCTGGGTAGATGGATGGGTGGGTGGGTGGGTGGCTGGCTGGCTGGCTGGCTAAGAGTTCTCTGCGGAGATTAATTTAGCCTACAGAGAAAACGGTAAATCTTAGAACTATGAAACTTGGACCACACTTAGATGTACTTCAGACGCAGTGACGTTTGCTTTCAAAACCAAAATCGGGTAACAGGGACAGGAGAAAATCAAAATTTGGATGATAATCAAAACGCGTAATTACCAAGGCGTGGTAATTTGTACAAACTTGAAATTAAACATGCTATTAACCATTATAAATATCTTGCGTCCAAAACACAAGGGGCTAAATTTGGGGATAACCATGGGACCAGAAATGACAAAAAACATATCTGAACTTCAAGAAATGAATCATTCAAAGAAAACGCTACAACTGAGATGTTTCAAACGTGTAATTCATTTGGATATCTCTCATTCTTTATCACTTTTGAATATGGAAAGCAAAATTGGGTAACGGGTACCGGAGAAAATCAAAATTATCAAAAGTAAGTAATTCCGTACTCTTATGAATAATACGCTATACTGAGAAAACGGTTCATCTTAGAACTTTGAAACTTGGGCCACACTCAGATGTACCTCATTTAACCAAAACCGGGCAATTGGGACCGGGGAAAATCAAAATCTAAATCAAAACGCGTAATTACTCAGGCGTAGTAATTTGTACAAGCTTGAAATTAAACATGCCCTTAACCATTATAAATATCTACACACAAGGGGTATCTTTGGGGGTACCGTGGGCCCAAAAATGTCAAAAAACAACTTTGAACTTAACAAATTTAATCATTCAGAGTCCATCATTCACACCTTGATAGCAAACGAACAACAAAAAGATGTAATATCCAACCAAATACAAAATTAAAAAAAAAAAAACGGCAGCCAAGCTCTCCTTCAAAAGTCTTCGGCTGTGAATGCTGTGAGATATAGAAGTTGAGCCAAGCTTTTTATTCTTTCTCCCTAGTTTCGCTTTGAAAATAAGTAAGATCATTTCGCCTGTTGACGAGCGCCAAGCCAACGATTTTTGTGGTAAAAAAGAAATTTTTTTAAACTCGGAATCATAAATAAATGGCTTGGCCATTGAATTTGGTTCATGGCCAAGAATTCTTTTATGATTTCGAGTTTAAAAATTTAATATTTCTACCACGAAAATAGTTGGCTTGGCGCTTGTCAACAGGCGGCATGATCTTACTTGTTTTCAATGCGAAACACGGGAGAAAGAATGAAAAGCTTGGCTCAAATTATATATCTCACAGCATTCACCGCCGAAGACTTTTGAAGGAGAGCTTGGCTGCCGTTTTTTTTTTTTACACATTCTTGTATTTGGTTGGATATATGCTACCACTGTGTGATCTTAATGTTTCAAATACATTTTGTCGAGGCACAATTGGTGAAACAATTAGATATTTGGTATAAATCGATTCGTTATAACCGTGATTTAACAATTTTGATGGGAAAAATTTCGATTTTTTTACTGAGCCCTTCCCATGGCAAAAAACAAGATGGCCGACGCCTATGAACCTTTTGACTCGCATATCATAAAATTTGTAACATAACCTCAGTAAATATTGAAGTTTTAACAAAATGGTAAATATATAGTTTATTTCTCCTTTAATTACCTTTTCAACGGTATAGGTGAATTTAAAATCGGATATATATTTTTAATGATATGCGAGTCAAAAGGTTCATTGGCGTCGGCCATCTTTTTTTTTGCCATGGGAAGGGCTCAGTAAAAGAATCGAAATTTTTCCCATCAAAATTGTGAATCACGGTTCATAACGAATCGATTAATACCCTATACATAGTTGTTTCACCTATTGTGCTCTTAAAAAATCGTTTAAATACCAAAAACTCAAACCAAACATACCTCA
>JAMZAV010012178.1:0-17703 GCA_024449915.1 Sweltsa coloradensis
TTTTAAAGGGGGCAATACCTTTTAAATTAAGTTTTTTGGCATTTTTATCGAATATAGATTTATACACGAAAAAAGCGTTAATAACACGTCTATTGCATGCGGCACTTAATTAATATGCTCATAAATCTATGTATGTGTATTATCAACTATACAATAACCATACAATAACGATACTTAATGTTTTGGAAAATTCATATCACATCGTATAACTTACAAGCAAGAACCTTATGTTAGGAGCAATACAAAATCCGCGCGCCAGACGATGTTTTCAGACCAGCTACTACCACCTACTACTCACCTTCTACTCACAGTTTTGTCGAGGAAACTGAGGTGTCGATGAAACGGCGGTGCCGGGCTTCTCAAAGTTGTCGATGAAACGGTGGTCACGAACATTTCAAATATTAAATGAATTTGTCGATGAAACGGCGGTGTCGATGAAACGAAGTGTCGATGAAACGGCGCGCCCCCGAAATAAAGCTTTTAATATAAGTTTTTTTGATTTTTTGTGCGATATTTTCGTGCCATTTGGGCCAATTCTGAACAAACGGGTGGGGCTACAACGTTCATATTACACATGGACATTAAGGTTATAGTGATTTAGTACCTTTTGAAAGAAAAAGTTGAAAAAGTTAGCCAGAATCCATAGAAATAAAGCTTTTAATATAAGTTTTTTACGGTAAATAATACCAATTGACAAGAAACAATAGAAACTTGACAACAATCAATCACCTACAATGCGTAGGCAGCAAAACAAAGCACTTGCAAAAGAAAAGATATCCCACGCAAACTAAAAACTTTAAAAAGCTCATCCATCAACGCGGCGGGACTTTAGCGTTTTCCTAGTAATGAGAAATAATTTTCCGATTGCGCTCAAAAACGTGGCAGTTCTAAGTTCAGAGATTTCGAAGGCCTCCATAAAATTTCATCGCAATTGGAGTATCGGTTTAGCCGGAATCGTGCTGACAAACACAATAATACAGAAAAAAAAGAAAAAAAAACATTCCGGATTTTTTTCTTCAGTATAGTGAAATGGAATCTTCGCTTCGCTCGCTACGCTCATCCAATAAATTAAAATTTACAAATTTAGGTTATTTCTTTTATTTTATTTTATTTAATTTTTAAAAAAATCGATTTAGTCATGATTTTTTCACAGAACAACAGAAAATCCGCATAACACATGTCAGCTCAATGCACCAATTACGCTCATCCAACAACGCGCCTGAAAAAGCGTTTGCGAAGCTTCCTAGTTTTAAAAAACAATTTTTTACTATTTTGGGGACACTCTTTCGGTTCTGCGATCGTGATCTTTTGAGACCGGCGGCTGGGGCCACGGGAACGATGTGAACTTATGAGACCGGCGGCTGGGGCCACGGGAACGATGTGATCTTTTGAGACCGGCGGCTGGGGCCCACGGGAACGATGTGAACTTATGAGACCGGCGGCTGGGGCCACGGGAACGATGTGAACTTATGAAATCGTTTTTTTTTTTTAACGGCCGAGTGTGGACCGAATGAGCAGGTATTTTAATCCTCAACAGCTGCTGGGCCAGCAACAATATATATAATATATTAAGTTTAAGATTTTCGCGGACATATGTAATGTTAGAATTCACGTTTTTCTGGGTTGTGTCACACGATAAAAATTGAGTAGGTGGTTTAGACTTACCCCACCTCACCCGACGTTTCGAGGGAATAACATCCCCCATCATCCAGGGTCACCGCGACGAGTCTGCACGGATCTCTTCCTTCGACTGGCACTGGCAGTCCTATTGTTATGGCGTATTCCATTGGCCGCACTAGTGCGCACTGAGTGCGATTGTCATGTTCCATTGGGATTTTGAGTTCACATTACGTCAACTTTCGCGTGTTCCATTGGACGCACTGCACTCGGCGAGTGCATAAAAACCCGCACTGAGGCGCACTGGCTTCAAGGGTCAGTGGTATAGTAGTATCTAGGGTCAGTGCGACAAATCGAGTGCAACAATTTGACGCGGGACATTTGTTTTTGTTGTTGGAGATATGGAAACGTCAGACAGCAGCAATGAAGAAGATAATAATGCTAAACTCAAACGAAGTGAACAATACAATTTTATAGGGTTTCATAATTTACGATGCCGTTAATTAGCAGCTATTCAGACAATGAGTATTATGTATGTATAGGACTAGGCCTAGAGGTAGAGCTTTGGGTATAACGCACCATTATAAGCCCAGGGGCTAGGCCCTAGCTCTAGGCCTAGCCTAGGCCCTAGCTCTAGGTCCTAGCCTTTGGGTTTATAATGGTGCTTTATAAACCCAAAGCCCTAGCTCATACTCCGTGTAGCCAAGAATCATGATTATGCCGAAGTTTGGCCTAGGACTAATAATTTGTTTTGTTATCATTTTAGTTTTGAATAAAGTTGTTGTTGTCGGGCCCTTTGATCCAGTTACTATTTTAAGTCCATGCTTTGATAAGGTATTTTATTCATTATTGTCACTTTTATTTACTCCCATCAGCTGATCAGCATCTGGAAAGGACGCCATGTTTGCACGATTTGCACATTTTTGTGTTCCATTGGGAACTGCACTAACAGGCGCACTTCTTCGCACCGGGCGAGTGCTATTACGTATTTGCACTCGTCGAGTGCGCACTGAGTGCATGCCAATGGAATACGCCATGTGGTTGCGCGCGCAAACACGTGTCGTCATTCCTTGTGGCGCGAGACTCGAAGCCTGAAGCACTTGTGCCCTTGCCATACTTCTTGTCAAAGGACCCCGAGTCTCACAGGGCATGTCGCTTTCACACCCAATCTTGTCGGTACTTTTGATGCCTTCCTCATTGCTCTTGGCAGAGTCGATAAAGAAGTTTCCCCTTTGGGGAGGTCCCCTTACTCCCAAGTCAAACGGAATCTAACGTCCTGCGCGCTGAGAGCGGCTCCAATGTGAAACTAATAAAAGCACTGCACGCTAAATACGGTCAGTAGATTATCGATGTGCAGTGACGCTGAAATCAACAAACAACAGACGAAACGTCAAACTTCAAGTTTATTTCAATCATATTAGCCCTGTGCCCTAGTCTTTTAAAACTATTTACTTTTGATTTATTATTGTACTATAAAGTGTTGCGCAGGCGTCACTGACATTTTCGTGCGAAATAATTTGAGATATGCCTTGTTCAAGCCTAACGGACGTAAGTGTAGCCTAGGCCCAAGGCCACAATACAGTTTTCAGACGTAAGTACGCCCTAGGCACTCAAATCGAAATCTTGAACGATACATATTGTCGGCCTAGCTCCTAACTTAGGTCTACTCCATCAGAAATATCCTCATTAATAAAGAGAGTTTGCTTTATGCCAAAACATTCGCCAACATTCGATCGTATTTAATATTTTGACGTTTCCCCCCATTTGTCGTCATCGACTGTTAACTACTAGTAGAAAAGTGACGTAGTTTTATTGAAGTAGTTCCATCAATCGTCACACAGAGTCGCGCGGAACGTTAGATTCCCAACGCCAAAAACCGACTTTTTATTTAACCCAGGGCGGTATAGGGAGTTGGAGGACCTCCCCAACGGGGAAACTTCTTTATCGACTCTGCTCTTGGTAAGGTGAGGGTAGATGAGCACCGTCTTGCTGTTAAACAAAACAAGGACACTTCGGCTTTGGCTCAACACGTTCGGAACACTGGGCACAGAATTGATTTTGACGCATCTAAAACTCTGAAGACGATACAAAATTACCCTCTAAGAATAGTAAAGGAAGCTATCGAAATAGAACGCGACCTAACAGTTTAAATAAAAGGGACGATGGACAACGGGTACCCCCTTCCTGGCTGCCAGTGCTCACAAACACAAACCGTATGTGAAAAACTCCTCTCGGGGCTATTCAAGGGAGACGGGGGCACTTACCAAGAGCAATGAGGAAGGCATCAACGTACCCGACAAGATTGGGTGTGAAAGCGACATGCCCTGTGAGACTCGGGGTCCTTTGACAAGAAGAATGGCAAGGGCACAAGTAGCTTCAGGCTTCGAGTCTCGCGCCACAAGGAATGACGACACGTGTTGCGCGCGCAACCACAGCATGTCGAAGGAAGAGATCCGTGCAGACTCGTCGCGGTGACCCTGGATGATGGGGGATGTTATTCCCTCGAAACGTCGGGTGAGGTGGGGTAAGTCTAAACCACCTACTCAATTTTTATCGTGTGACACAACCCAGAAAATCGTGAATTCTAACATATTATATATATATATATATATATATATATATATATATATATAATATATATATATAATATAAAAAAAAAAAAAATATATATATATATATATATATAACCTTGGTTTTATAGTAGGCGACTATGACGCTGTTATGTTAGTACTTTAGACAGAAATAAAAAAAACACACGTTATTGACAATGTATAAACAGACCAAGAATTAGACAGAATTAAATTGGTGCCTGCATAGCTCAGTTGGTAAGAGCATGGCCCGGAAAGCCAAGGTCCCGGGTTCGATCCCCGGTGTAGTCATTTTTTTAATTTCTGTCTAAAGTAGGCCTACTAACTATTATATGACAGTGTTTTTTTGTTTATATATATAAAACACGGATCCGATCGGATGAAAGGTACGGCCGTGACGGGTAGCGGGAATCGAACCCAGGACTTTCTGCATTGGAAGCAGAGCCTCTAAAAAAAGAGCCACGTAAATTAACTTACGAGTTCCGAATCCGATAAACCGTACCGTACGTGTCCCGAGAGCGAGAGTAGAGAATAAATTATGTCTCGTCTAAATAACCAGAGTTGGGTAAGTTCCTTAAAAAATGGAACTAGTTCCAGTTACAAGTTCCTCATAAGAAAAGGGAACTCTTTCCAGTTCCAAGTTCCTCTAAAATAAAAGGAACTAGGGCGTTCCTAAGTTCCTTTCCAAATGGAACTAAGTTCCTAAAAAGTTCCTTTTTTTCAATAACCATTTTTCTTTATATCTTCTCGAGAGGGTCAATGTAGGTATCCAAATTTCTACTTATAACCAAGAATTTGCAAAGAATGCATATACTCTGTTTGAGATTTGGAGGAATTAAATATAATATGGATGAGTATGTAGGCTTTCACGACCTGTGAATCAATTTTGAATGATCTTTGGGTTGATGATGCACTGCACGCAACCAACAAGGGTGGTGAACACGACACAACGCAACAACCCAAAAGATCATTCAAAACTCAACGGTGAAGTTTATCTGGCAATGCGACTAATAATTGTGAGAAACCCATGGGGGATGGGGGTTGACCACTGAGTGTAGGAATAGGGATGGGGGTATGACAAGAATTTAGAACAATAGAGGCGAATTTTAGATTTCCTGGAAATGGAGTATTTTACAATCCCTTCATCTTGTAAGTAAACTATGATTTGACTCTTTCATTCTTTAAATTTGTACAGTCAAGTAATAAAAAAGGAACTTATGAAAATAAGTTACAGTTCTCATGTACATACCCCGTCATCTTGTTACTAAAATATTCCATTTTAGAGATAATGGCCCACACTCAAGTCTACATAGACTTTGTGGGCTTCTTCTCAAAATTATATGTATCCCATGCTTATTATAAAATATGTAGGCCTAACATGTATTTTTTGAGAATAAAAGCACATCTGAATCTGAATCTGAATCTGGAAAATTGGAACTAGTTCCTCCCTTAGTTCCTGTCTGGAAAAAGGAACTAGTTCCTCCCTCAGTTCCTTAAAAAGGAACTAGTTCCTAGGAACTGGAACTGTTTAGTTCCGTTCCTACCCAACACTGTAAATAACAGCAGTCGGCAGGTGATTGAGCAAAGCGTAAATATAGATTGGTGGTTCAGAATAGACCATTGCCACTTAAACGCATATCAAAATAAATTCAACCAAATATCCCGCCTGAATGCCCCCACTGCGACGATCCCGAGACCATAATTTGCGATTATTAATTTAACGTAATAGTTTTATCCAAGTTCTTTTTTTCTATTAATTTAAACGTAAATAACATGCAAATTCTATTTTGCCAAGCTTTTCGAGGATGCTGTTATGGGACACTGTACGTTTATGTGGAAGGTAGATGAGCTTGGCCCTTTTTTAGATCTCATTCCTTTTTGAGTGTGTAAGGTTTGGCTGTATTTCTACAAGTTTTTGTTATGTGTGTGATCTCATTACTTTTTAAAGTTCCATTACAAAATTTTTGCTAAAATATAATATTTTTTATCAAATTGATTTTAATTCTATGGTATTAGCAGTAACAATATAGGATTAAAATATCTAGACCCGGATTCATGTACATCCTGGGTATAGGTGGTATAACCATGGTATAACGACGGTATAAGGACTGACCCCCAATTCTTGAGTTCGTGGGAGATGAGTTGAAAACGCAATTTGAAAACGAAGTCGTTTTCGTTTTCGAAGGAATTTGGTATTCTTGAACGGTATCGTGGGAAAACGTCATGGGTTGTGAGTTGAAAGCATTGATATTAATTAAACCCCTATAGGAGGCTAGATTAGCAGTCTCCTATACCTCCGCACAGGCGCGAGCGTGAGCAAATTGAAGACTCAACCGGCCCCATTTCAAGATGGCGATTTGGTGTTTTAATTTATGCTTTTTTTAATGCAATAAAGTATTTTACTGGATTGTTTTGATATGTTTTAGCTTGTGCAGCATGGTATTAAACAAAAGAAAACAATACGAAGTGATTGCATAAGGGAATTTAGTAATCATTTGGTGTTAAAGGCTAGTATGCTTACCTGTCACCTGGCGGCAATCTTGAGAACTATTTGACCACAAATCGCTCCCATTTGATTAACATGTAAACTGTCATTTTAAGATGGCTTCTAATTGTACCGGAAGTGGACCACCGACTGCTGGTCTAGCCAATTATATAGGATGTCTATGGTTGAAAGAGTATCACGAAATCCAAACACTTTAAAAAGATTTGCGTATAGCAAAGAGCTCGAAAAAGTTCTATATTTATTCTAGATGGCAGTGCCTTCATAAACGCGGGCCAATCGAAAGACAAGTTGTATGAAATGATTTGATTGTTGCAATTATGTAAACAAACAGTTGAGCAAGTTCATATCAGAACTATGTTGTGCTGGCCTAGGGTTGGCTAGGCTTGTCAAACATGTAATGTAAGTAATAATTTTATCTAGTCCTATAGCCAAATGGAACTTTAGACCTACACTTTTGCATTATAAATAATTTTCCACATCTGGGCTTAGGCCAGGGACGGTTTCTGATTTGTTTTATGAGAGTATAATGACACCTTTTCTCGTTCCACACAAAGAAGAAAATTTTTAAATGTCCGCCATTTGTTTACGTATCGCACTTTCCCGCCTAACTCTGCTTATACCGTCAACAAGTGTCAAGTAACTATGGTTACTTGTTGATTATATGCCAAGTGTTTAAGGCGTATTTTAAAACCTTTATTTGGAAGCCTTCCAACAAACTTTTTCAACTTTTTTTTTCAAAAGAGACTATCATTCTATAACCTTAATGTCCATGTAAAATATGAACATTGTAGCCCCACCCGTCTGGTCAGAATCGCGGGCCGACGTATTAGATGTTAGCAGTAGCTAGCAGTAGCTAGCAGTAGCTAACATCCTTAAAGTGAGTTTGAGCATGTTTGAAGACATTTTTTCACCAAGAAGGAATGGTCGTACCCCAATAAAATTTGGCATGTGTTGTCAGGTACCTAAATCCCCTCGATTGTGATAGTTTTCAAGTTCACATCACGTTACATGACGGCTGGGTAACACCTCGAAATCACCCCAACTCTGCTTGGTGTGTAAGGTGCTTGAGTGTGTAGCGCACCGCAGCTTGGCTGCGGCGCCCTAACGGGCACCTAGATTACGACAGATGGCGCGACTCGCTCTATTCAGCCCTACCAAACAACATCCAACATCCTCTTACAGAAACTGATATCCTCTCCAATTTAACTCTCAACTCCGTCAAAGAAATTTCAAAATTCGTCGCCAAACGGGAAGAAAAATATAAAGTCCGAGCAGCAGTAAATCAAACCAGCGGAAGGGTTCTCACCACCGCTAGAAAAACAGAAACAAAACAAAAAACTAGATTGGTGGTTTTAGCTCCCGCCTAAAAAACGAACAGAGCATCGGTCGGTCGATCGACTTACTACAGTATAGCCAATATTCAGAAAATGTAGACTATACCTTAAGGTCTGTTCGTTTGTCGTACTCTGACTGATCTAGATCAGCCAGAGTAAGTTATCGGCGTTCTTTTGTAAAATCTTACTCTAGATCAAGTTGTGATGTGCGTTCTTTTGTACCAAGTAACTTACTCTAGAGTTAGCGAGAGTACGAATATGTACTCTGGGTCTATAGGTGGAGTACGTAGAGTAGAGTAAGAAAAAATGGCCGAACCCCCGAAGAGCGGTAAATGATCGAGCTGGAAACCATAATCTAGGCTAGCCTATTTGCTAACTATCAGTGGCGGCCTGACCATACAAATTCGGGGCCATGGCCCCGCGAGAAATAGGTGGGTGGGTGGTCAGGTCAGGTGGATGGGGGTGGCGGGTGGGGGGTGGACGGTCGTTGTGTGGACGTAAGTAAGTAGGCCTATTAATCATTGAGTGTTTGCTGCATAAATATGAGCTATAAAAGAAATAGTATCATGCCTATATGATGAAAACTTCCTGAACAAGCCAATACCCGTGTCAGATGGGAATGTAATTGTGATGGTTTTAAAATGCGCGCTCAAAAGATCGTGCCAAATAAACTGAAAAAGAACGAAGGTCACCCAAACGCGCGGTACCACCAAGAATCTAATAGTTTTTTCTGTAACCACTACTACCAGTGGTGCCCGGTGGGTATGGGTGTCCGCAGGGGTGGGGGAGGGAAGGGTGGGGGGAACGTGTCCCCCTCTGGCTTTGCTTCCAAGATCCCTGGCCAAGCTTTTAACATTTGATAGTCCTATTTTTTCGGTTTCTTGAGCCAACATTTTTGTTAAAACCCCATTCGAGCACAAGGACAAGACCTTCCAGGGCAGTAGCGCCCACCCCACGGGAGCAAGGTAGCGGCCGCTCCAGTAGGCTGGGGGGGGGGGGGAGCAAAGAAAGAAATTATTGAGAAAAAATATGAGAGAGGGTAAAGAAAACACGCGGCAATTCGAAAGAGGGTGTCACTGTAATGGGAATTAATACAAGAAAACCATACCAATGTTTATGTATAAACCTATCTAGCGTAAGACACAGGAAAAAGTTTAATACTCTGATTTGTTTTAGCGCTGTGGTAAGAAAATTAATTAAAATAATTAAATACATTAAAAATAGAAAGTTACAACACCCCTACAAATATTTATAACAATTGTAAGGCGCCTACTAATAATAAAATTATAAAATATCAAGGACAAAACCAAAACTATGAAATAAGTTTTACGCCACTGGCCGTACTGGTCCGTAAGTTTAGTATATTTTTTTTTTTTGTATATCTTACCAAGAAGTGTCCGACAATACTTTTCAGTCCATCCAGCTATTGCTATCTTCGATGACATAAAAGATATGTACAGGTAAATTAACTCCACTCTATTATTTATATGCATATATTTATTTAAGAATAGTTTTAGTTGTGATTTAGAATATTCATTGCATTTTTTATATATTTAATATTAAATAAATATTGACAAGGGTACACACGTCGTCTAAATATCCTGGTAATGTCAGTTCGACTGCACAAAAACTACGTTATTTTGAAGTTTGCATTTAGCCCACTACTATTTTTTCTAAAACGCACCAAATGCACTCTGATAACCTGATTTAAAAATTTTTCGCCTGCGGCGCGATTGTTGGGGGGCTGAGCCCCCAAACTCCCCTTATTTTTCCGCGGAGGTACAAGTTGGGATTTTCTGTAGACACCCTTGTCCGTGGGTATGCTTAGTTTGCCACGGCGTATCCAAGGGCTTGCCTGAAAACGTGTTTTAGGCCACCTAATTGTGGGCACTATAGCAAAAAATATATCGCCATAACGTGGTGCATGTGCGCCCGCAGGAGAGGGCAAGGGGGGCAGTTGCCTTCCCCCCCCCCCATGGCCCAGAGCAAGTAGAAGTGCTAATTTGTCCTTATTTTATGTCTGGATTTATGATTAAACTTGTACAATCGATTTCTTTACTGATGAACGTTTGTTAAATTTAATGGTTGGCAATTATCTCCGAGATAAGTATTGTGTCTTTTACCTGCAATAGTTTGTCCTTGAGTTTTAAAAAGAATACCACTCCATGGAATAATGCGAATTTTGACCGTCACAATAAAGGCTTGCGAAAGCGAAGATGTGAGGTGGGGTAAAGTCATATTATATCTCAGTAATCAAAAAACCTTATTACCGCCCAACTCATTGTTGGGAATCCGAAGCTTTTGACTAAAGGACAAAAAGAATGGGGGTAATTTATTTTTGAAGGTTTCCTTTAAGATTCCTTTTGGTGGTTTTCTAGTTTCGAGTATCGACTGCACACAAATTACATAATTTTGGTATTGTATTCAGCCCACTTCTTTTTTCTAAAACCCACCAAACGCATTCTAAAAACCTGATTTTCAAAATTTTCGCCTGCGGCGCAATTGTTGGGGGGCTCCGCCCCCCAAACCCCCTGTGCTTGCCCAACGAAAGTACAAATTGTGATTTTTGACCCCCCTGCCAAAATTCCTGCGGGCGCCCATACTTTGGGGTGGGTGGGTGTAATACTATAAAGTTGGCCCCGGGGGTTTTCAGGGGTTCAAGCCGCCACTGCTAACTATGGCTGAGGCGTCGCAAGATATTATCGACGCCACTTTAATTTAAAATTTAAAATTTTTAAAAAAAAAAATTAAAATTAAAATTAAAATTAGGTTAAGTTGACCATAATTATGTTCTTTGTCGTGATCTGGAGTACGTACTCCGAGAAGCTCTGGATCAGGTTAGACGTTTTTACTCTGACTCTAGAAATATCGGAGTAACTCTACTTACTCTGGAGTAAGACAAACGAACAGACCTTAAGAGCATGAATAGTTGGTAGAGGGAGAATGACGTCATCCGAGGCGGACCAACATCGAAACGCGGCAAACCACTTTGACTGAGGTTTCAAGGCGGCGCGGTAATTCAATGTGTCTGCATAGGAACGGTGCACATTGACTTTATTATAACGCAAATACTTGGCCATTTTCAAGGCACGCATACATTTACACTATCTACAAGTGATTATCAGAGTACATACAATAATAAATTCCTAGAAATATATATATTAGGCCTAAGATAGCCTACTTGTAAATGGGATAAACAGTTCGATATACCTTTTAAATTAGATGCCTAAGTATTTGCTTATTTTGCTTACTTAGACCAAATAACTCTAAGAAGATACAAATGAAGAATTAGGCTAGGCTAGGCCTTTAATATGCATTGTTTAATTCTGAGCATTTCAGTCTTACGTGTTTAAGAATTATACCTTCTTCGTTTTCGGATAATGTCTTTTTTAGAATTGTGAAGGCGTTATTAGATTCATAATATGCATTTTGAGATAGTTGTTTTTTATGTAGGCCCTATGTCATTATAATATAATAATTGTATACACATAAAAATATTCGAGTATGTCAATAATGACCAATAATTTAGGCCCTCAAAATCGTCGCAATGGGTGAAGCCTATCTGGTCAACAAGGGTCTGTGACCACAAATGTTTGTAAAGATTATACTAGGGAAACGCCAAGTCGTTGTTAAACGATGAGTGAGCCATGTGTTGAGTACTTACTAACATTACTTTTCTTCCCCCTACCTATAGGCCTCCCTAGCCTATCATAGGCTGGAGTGGCGCATTATGGCCTTACAGTTGACGTGTTCTTACACAAACTAAACTTAAAAACACTATTATTTATACCACAGTATAATTATCTAACTTAAATGCAAATGTTCCCGGGTACTCAACACAATGGCTCTCTCACTCGTCTAACAACGACTTTGGCGTTTCCCTAGTAATTTTCTTATTGGAGATTTTTGCCAATGGGACCTAGCTCGAAAACAAACAGTTTGCCAATTATTTTTCCCGGGGTCATTGACAAGCTGAACCCAATATTCTTGATTTCATTTTTTTTTATATATAACTAGGCCTAATTAATAATCGTAGCTTACACTGAAGACATTGCCTATAAAATACACAAATCTAGAAATGCTTATCTTTTTGTAATAATTATTTTTTTATTGAACTTCTACCCTATTCAATTAAAAAAATTGATTTATAAAGGAGGATTATTAAATAAATCTAATTACATAATACTACACAAATAATAATAATATAACATATTACGTACTGTACTGCCTTTTCTGTAAATTATCTTTATTTTGTTTTGTAATTTGGGCAAGTGGTTTGGTCATAATATGCTTTTTATACCAAGAAGGGGTGTGATTTTGCCATTTGGAATGAATATTTTTGTGTGTTTGAGAGTATATTTGTGCACAGTTTCAAGACACGATGTTATAAAGGGGCATTTTAAATTAGTACGATGCTCTAGTAGTATCGAAATGGAAAAAAGAAGCAGGTTACAGCCAATATAAGAAATTTTCCAAAACACCAATTTTCGCAAATTTCTGTTTCAAGAAAATCGAAATATTCGTGTAAAATCACAGTTACAAATATAATTTTTTAAACAGTCATTTTATAGTAGAAGTATGCTATAGATTATCTGGTAAAAAATAATTTTTTTGGGTAATAGCCGCTTTAAGTAAATATTTAAAATAGTAATATAAGCTAGCTGTTTTGGTTTGTATTTGTATTTCATTTGCATTCATATTATAGGAGTTGTCAAGAAGTATTTTCTAATAGTAAAATTTTACTAAATCAATAAAGTTATTACAGCAGAAGTAAATTCCACTCAGCATTGAGTATCCGATAGTGCCAATCATCAACGTTAACAATAAGTGTTACCTGATGATACTGGGAATGTGATTATAATAATAAATGTATACATTAGTACATAATATAATATGTACTTCATAAATGGTTATAGTAGAAAAGAAATAGAAGAAGAAAGCAAGAAAGTATATAAGCCTATTTTTTAACACTTAATAAACAAATAAATAAATTCGTAATTAGACTTTAGGATCTACCCAGTCACAAAACTGATTTTCAGTGGGGGAAAAGATAATTTGAAAGGTTTATCCAACAGTTTATTTCACTTTGAAAGCTGCTATCTGTGTCTTATTGTATTTATTATTTAGGAATTTATTATTGTATGTACTGATAAACACTTGTAGACAGTGTAGATGTATGCATGCATCGAAAATGTTCAAGTATATGCGTTACAATAAAGCCAATGTGCACCGTTCCTATGCAGACTCATTGAATTACCGCGCCGCATTGACCTCAGTCACGTGGTTCGTGGTTTCACGAGATTAATTAGTCTATGTACTGATGAACTTTGTTGACACTGTTTATGTATTCATGCATTCAAATGATAAGTTTTCGCGTTGCAATGAAGTTAGTTTGCACTGTTCCTAGCATGCACTGTTTGAATTGACGCGCTTCCTTGACCTCAGTCACGTGGTTTGCCGCGTTTCGATGTTGGTCCGTCTCGCGGCGGTCGCTAGCGTTGGCCAAGGTCGTCTAGATCTCCGCCACCTGGCGGAGGCTCGTCTAACTCGCTCGTGTGGCCACGAAGTTAGGTCGTCGCAACACGTTCCACTGTGTATAGCAGCCATTACGGTGATTTGCACGAGAAATAGAGGGAATTTTAAAAATCAAAGTGAACATCTACTTAGCGCGCCCTAAAACTTGACCACAAAATGACGATGTAGAGGCCCGAAAAGAATCGCGTGCATTTCGAGATAATAAAATTGACAACCCAATAATAATGAATAATAATTTGTTGTCATGTAATTAATAAAATGAAATAATTTTAAATAACCCTATGTTATATTATTATAGTGTAATGTGAAGGATATCCATGAGCATTTTTTTTTTTACGATTTCAAAAATTTATTTCTAAAAGCCTGTTCTGATAATTGGATGAGTGTAGCGAGCGTAGCGAGCGAAGCGAAGATTCCATTTCACTACACTGGAGAAAAAATCCGGAATGTTTTTTTTCTTTTTTCTGTATTTTTGTCTGTCTGTTAACACGATTCCGGCTAAACCGATATTCCGATTGCGATGAAATTTTATGGAGGCCTTCGAAATCTCTGAACTTATAACTGCCACGTTTTTGAGCGCAATCGAATTTTTTTTTCTCAAAAAAATCGCAATTTTACGATTTTTTTCGATTTTTAAAAAATTCTTCGACTTATAACACCTACATGTTTTATCCGATTGTAATGATTTTTTCACAGAATCTTAATTTGTTGAATTAATATATTCTTGTGAAATTTTAGTGCAATCGAAAAATTATTTCTCATGAAAATCGCAAATTTATGATTTTTTTATTTTTAAAACATTCTTCGACATATAACACCTATGTACATGCTTTATCCGATTGTAATGATTTTTTCACAGAACCTTAATTTTATAGATTTATATATTCTTGTGAAATTTGAGCGCAATCAAACAATTATTTCTCATAATAATTGCAATTTTACGATTTAAACAGCGTTTTGATAAAAATGCCAAGGCTCTTACAATTTTAATTTATTTTTTAAAGTGAAAGGTGTTTTTTGATTAAAAACAATACATCTAAACATTCACAAGACGGATTTTATAATTTTCGTTTTGTTTGATAAATATGATTTTTTTCCTTTGCATTGTTGGAAAATGTATGTTTTTTTTTTAACAAATCTAATTTCCCACATTTTAATTAAAAAACCATAAATCTCATCAAAAAAGTGTCTGGTGAATTTGTCAGAATAAGACTTGTGAGCCATTAAAAATAAATTATCCTTTTACAAGCATTTAATTATTTATTTATGTTGTTTTTTGGTAAATTTGAGTACAACATAGCCTAAAGGCTCAGTTTATTTATTAAACATGAATTCACTGGGCCTTTATAACCTGTTAATCTAGGCTTCTTTAAAATTGACTAAAATTGTTATGAATAACACTCTATACAGCCCTAGATTAGCCTAATATAAGTACTGGTAAGCCATTTTCCCATGTAAAATAGAATACAGCGCTAAGAAAAAATTCATTTAATGCTTTTAGCATTATATCAATACTAAATAAATTTATGTATTCAATAAATAAAAAAGTGAACTTAAAAAGAAATTAGAACAATAATAATGTAAAATTGCCGTTTTTTCATTCATTTTCAGTGAAATACCCCTTAAACAATTACGCTCATCCAACAACGCGCCTAAAAAGGGTTTGCGAAGCTTCCTAGTTTATTACCAACATTGCTTGTGCCCAAAGCAACATAATATGTGATGATAATAGTGTACACAAATAATCATAAAAAACACTAGTAAATGACGGTATTTTTCAAGGTGGCGTGTGAAAATTACTATGTCGCCGAGAAATGCTCGTTTTAATGGAAAACGACGATATGTACAAACATAACCACTATAATAACGTTATAGTGGCATTCACCCTTATTACAATCATGGTATTCAACCTCGTTGACAACCTCCATTTTTTTATTTTTTACATATTTAGCTCATTCATATACAAAGTGCGTGAAAAAGTACTATATGTTCGGGAAATGCTCGTTTTAAGGGAAAACGACGAGATGTCCAAACAAAACCACTATATGACGTTATAGTGGCATTCATCCTGATCACTTACATGGTATTCAACCTCGTTGGCAACCTCCTGTTTTTTAGGTAATCAACTCATTAGTATGCAAAGTGCGTGAAAAAGTACAACATTCCCGGGAAAAGCTCGTTTTAAAGGAAAAAGACGACATGTCCTAGCATAATCACAGGCATTCATCCTGATTACTAACGTGGTATTGAAAGTCGTTGACAACCTCCAGTTTTGTAGGTAATTAACTCACTAGTATGCAAAGTGCGTGAAATAGTAAATAGTTACTACATTCCCGCTCTAGAATTAATCACCAAGATGGCTTCTAATTCGCTGCTGCGACGACCTAACCTAGAGAGTTAGACGATCCTCCGCCAGGTGGCGGAGATCTAGGGGACCTTGGCGTTGGCTTGCTTCCTCTACCAACTATCCATGCTCTAAGGGCTATACCGATACGGTAAAAAGGAACCACAATTTAGACAATTTTACGAAATATGTTTTATGACGTTGCCTATTGAACTAAAGATAAATTTTAAATATGTACTTTAAAATGTATTTAAAAAATTCAAAGTCTTGGAAAATTTCGACTTTGAGCTTAGCAAATTCAATGTGTGAATGTTGGCAACACGCATGAAAGTTTTTTGCTCTTCCCCAGTCCCTCTGTGAAAGTGAAATGTGCTAGGGTGGTTCCTTCGTGGGGGACGGGGTACTCCACTGCATATTGATATTAGTGATATTATCCACAGGACAAGAAAGAAGGGTTGCTGACGAGGAGAAAGATCTTTCCTAGATACCGATAATGCTGAGAATATCGGCCTAGATAAATAATAGCTAAGTCATTTTGGGGTTGGCTCTAGCAGGCCCCCAGGCTCTATCTTGCACTCTTGCCTGGGGCGTAAAGAATGGCAGAAGACGATAGTAGTGAAACAGACTCGTGTGATGAAGATAAAAGTCGATTAAGAGAAGCAGTTGATAGCGATTTTATAAACGATTCCATGTTTGGAAGTTCTCTAAATGGACACAACAGTGAGTAAACAATTAACACAAAACTCAAGTAACAGGTGGTAGACCTGGGTGGGCCTGAATTTCGTTTTATCATGCCGCCAGTTTTTGAACATGTAGGCCTAGGGTAGTTTAGGTTTGTATTTTAAACCCAAAGGTATCAGATAAACTTCAGTTGTATTTTGCAGCAGCTGTTAAATTAGGTACTGTCCTAAGATGAATGTAACAGACCAATTTACATAGCAGAGCCTCGAGTTAACATGACTTCTATTGTGTGTTGATTAGTCGGCACTGTTTCGGTTAAGAATGGCCAACTTTTAAACACTTAAGTTGTAAACTGTGTTGTGTGTGTTAAAGGTTTTGAAGGTTTTTTGTTTAAAATAGCGACGTTAAAGTTTTTTTTTGTTTAAAATAGCGACGTTAAAGGTTTTGGTTACTTACAGTGAGTGTACGGCTCGGTGGAAGTGCTGGTGAAAAGTTGGCCATTCTTAACCGAAACAGTACCGATTAGTCCTAGTGCCCCAAAAAAGAAAACTAGTAGCACTAGGCCATAGATGGGCCTACTAATAGGGCCTATACCCTCCAGACTAGGCCCTACTTCCGGTTACAATTTCACTAATAAATAAATGGCAACTAGGCCTATGACATGCTTGGTTCCTTTCACACACTTAATTAAACCAGTGTTGCAATACCCAACAAGGTAGAGATTAGAGGACAGGACGTTGCAGATACCACCCACAGCCGCAAGTATAAGACCATAACATTAACACCACTAGATTCAACTAGCCTAGGCCTAGGCCTACGGATACCCTCATCAATTGATTCAATTCAATTAAAATCACTCAACAAACCTATGCCAATAATATCAAATGAGGCTTTTGCAAAATGAGATAGACAAACAACAACTGTGAATATAAGCCTATTTTAATGTCTTTAGTTAAGGCTATTATAGGCCTACCACCTCTGTCCGATAATTTGAAAGTTGAAGAAACACGGCTGAAAAGTTTTCTGAATGAAAGAAGGCCTTACTTAAAACAGAAAAACTGTTTTTTTTTTTTTGGGCGGAATTAAAAAAACCCCCCA
>JAMZAV010012179.1:0-19881 GCA_024449915.1 Sweltsa coloradensis
TAATGAATCATTACTAGCCGCCCGAATGACCTGACATGGCAATCCTGACTGAAGGCTTTCTCCATGGTCGTTCAGTAGTTCATGCGATTTAAAGTAATTATTGAGACCACATAAACAGCACTTTAGCATTCCCTTCACAACTATTACCCTAACTTATGTGGGAGACCCGGGTTCAATTTCCGGTCGAATAGAATTTTGTAATTTCTACAATTTTCCGTGGGCAGGTTTTACATAAAAATTTAAAAAATACAGTTCAAAATGATATACTTAATGCAATGTTTTGACCTTAATTTCATCATTCATAACAGGATTTGTTCAATCTATAGTTATTATTATTAGATTTAGAGCACCAGTTTTCAAAACAGTAGTTCCTTTTCGAGGCAAATCCACTCAAACAATGATGGTGGAATACATTTTCTAAGTGTCACACAACGAAAATGCGAAATAGATTCGATTAACTAAATAAAACAAAACAAACATTAAAAAAAAATGAATACGTTGGTAAAAGATTTCGTTATGGTAAAAATTTAACTCCAAATTACCATTTAAAACCAATTACTTTGCTAGGTTTTCCTATTGATATTTTAATCTCATGCCGATGAACATTATATTATTGCAGTTAAAAAAGGACGACGACGAAGTGAAACAAGAGGACCCCGGGCTGAAGATGGAGTTCTTGTACGCAGTCCACGATGCTCTGAAGGGAATGGTAGGTTAATATCAGGGTTTCGCTGCGTTAGTTTGTGGTTTGCAGATGGATTAACTCTATACAACAAAACATAACATAAATAAATAACATCAATGAAAACGTCGACTTTGTATCTCATCATTGTATTCCATAACTACGTTAGGGCCTACTAGTCACAACAAAATATAGTGTATCATTCCAAACTAAACCGCACTTCTTGAAGGCCAAACTGTACCGTAGAACAACAATGCGCGATTAATTTTAGTGCAAAATATATGTATAATAAAATAATGTAAATAAAATAATACATATAGAAAATACTACAACAAACACTATAGTTCAATTCTTCTGTATTAGAAATGGGAATGAGAAGACAAGATAACAGTTTTTCTCAAAATTCATTTTCTCATATATTATATTAAAATTCTATTGAAACTGTTACAGCCGTCTGTGATTCACAAGACAGTCCTGAAATCAATTATCAACTCTCTACTGGAGGAAAATAGAGTGTAAGTATAAATATTCAATATTATGTGTATACGTAACACTTATAAAAGCCACGGTGGAAAATAGAGGGCTAGTATTCTAATATTATATTGTGTGCAATACTTTTGTAGTACGCACAAAACTCTTGTTCCAAAGATAATTGTCTACGTATGAATTCAAGGTACATTATGTAAATGTGTGACTACCCGAGGCTAGGCAACGTAGATTTCGGAGGACCTCAGTCGTTAATGCGAATGCGGGGATTTAGTCCTCTTAAACAGCCCTGCATCCTATTCACATTTGTCCTATTCGCAACATACTTTGTTCAACTGAAGAGGGGCGATCAACAAAATATAAGAAATGGAATGTTCCATAATAATATTGTTGGATGAGCGAAGCGAAGACTTCAATTTCACTGACCCCCAAAAAATTTAGGTCGGGTGTTTTTTTTTTTTTTTTTTTTTTTTTGTTTTTTTGTCTGTTTGTTAACTCTCTACCAGGCAAACGGCATATCCGATCTTGATGAAAATTTGACAGGACCTTCGAAATCTCTGAACTTAGAGGTGTATTGTTTTTGGGTACAATCGAAGAAATATTTCTCATGAATATCGTACTTTTACGATTTTTTTCGATTTTTAGTGCAATATTTTCGTGACATTTGGGCCAATTCTGACCAAACGGGTGGGGCTACAACGTCCATATTATACATGGACATTAAGGTTATGGTAATGTAGTACCTTTTGAAAGAAAAAGTTGAAAAAGTTAGCCAGAATCCATAGAAATAAAGCTTTTAATATAAGTTTTTTGATTTTTTGTGCGATATTTTCGTGCCATTTAGGCCAATTCTGACCAAACTGGTGGGGCTACAACGTTCATATTATACATGGACATTAAGGTTATGGTGATGTAGTACCTTTTAAAAGAAAAAGTTTAAATAGTTAGCCTGAATCTATAGAAATAAAGCTTTTAATATAAGTTTTTTACGGTAATATAATACCAATTGACAGGTAACAAAAGAAACTTGACAACAATCAGCTACAATGCGTAGGCAGCAAAACAAAGAACTTGCAAAAGTAAAGATATCCCATGCAAACTAAAAATTTTAAAAGCTCATCCATCAACGCGGCGGGACTTTAGCGTTTTCCTAGTAATATTGACATTGTTCATTACCGTACATGAATATGTTTTGGTATCACGGAAGTCAGTGTCTTTCTCTCCTCTCCAGGTTTATTATGAAACGCACCGTCTCTATCTTAGGACGAATCGTATTCGTGGCTATTCTCGGTCCTCGTACAGATACCTATCGCTGGTCGAAGTAATCAGCGTCGACATAAAGAGAATCACAATAAATGTATTTCTCGTTGCAGGTTGTACCCCAAGGATGACGTGAGGGCGCTCTTCATCCTGCTCCAGAACCCCGTGTTCGCTGCGCAATCTTCCTACACGATCCTGGCTCACCTCCTGAGGCAGATCGTCAACCTGCACAGCTCTGATCATCAGCTCCTCGTCAACTGGCTCAAGATGTGAGAATATAGTTACACTCAACCAGTGATTCAATACCACTACGTTTTCTGATGCTTTTAATAAATATTATCGTGTTTTATATATACATATATTAGTACTTTACACAGAAATTAAAAAAGTGACTACACCGGGGATCGAACCCGGTACCTTAGCTTACCGGGCTATGCTCTTACCAACTGAGCTATGCGGCCACCAATTTCTGTCTAAAGTACTAACATATCAACGTCATAATCGCCCACTATAAAACCAAAGTTAAACATCATATATCCTCCCAAATCGGGTTAAAAGAGAGGGTTTGTAATTCTCCAGTTAATTTCGTGTGTAGTTTAAAAGACAGTCTAATCTGCCCTACACACGTTATAAACATTGTACAAAACAGACCAAAAATTAGACAGTTTTAAATTGGTGGCCGCATAGCTCAGTTGGTAAGAGCATAGCCCGGTAAGCTAAGGTCCCGGGTTCGATCCCCGGTGTAGTAACTTTTTTTAATTTCTGTCTAAAGTACTAACATATCAACGTCATAGTCGCCTACTATAAAAGCCAAAGTTCAACATATATATGTATATCCAGGGCCAAAACCGAATGTATAGCGTTCAAACTGTAGTATTTTATGAATATGACGCATAGTACCAAGGGCGTCCGCAGGGGGGGGGGGCAAGGCGGGCACTTGCCACCCCCCCCCCCCCTGGAAGCATTTATAAAGCAAATTTTATCAATATATTATAATTAGAGACTAATAATATAACATTTACGGAATACGTTTTTCTTTTCATTACTACTCAACATTAAATATGATAATATATTTGGCTGATGAAACATGATCAATCTCGTCAGGACGTTAGCGTTCCAATTCCTTTTGGTGGTTTTCTAGTTTCGAGCATCGACTGCTGTACAAAAATAACATTATTTTGGTATTGCATTCAGCCCACTACTTTTTTTTAAAACGCACCAAACGCACTCTAAAAACGTGATTTTTTTTAAACGCGTGCGGCACTGTTGTTGGCTGTTGGGGGGCTCTGCCCTCAACCCCCCCCCCCCCCTCCATGCTTGTCCCACGAAAGTACAAATTATAATTCCCCCCCTGACAAATTCCTGAGGACGCCCTTGCATAGTACCTCAAAACTCAAAGTTCAATTCATACGGAAAGGACAATCTAACACGTGTTGACATTAAAGATGAGTTAGTCATTTCTGAAAATTCTCTAAATAATTCTAAATTTGCCCGCTTCTTAATTTCTTACTAAAGTCTACGTTAAATAAATTACAGAAATTTAACAATAACATTAGATTCTAACATCCAAATTTCAATGTGGGTGGGATCTGGGTATAATTGTATTGTGACAAATGGACAATGCCGATGTCAGGACGAACTAGAAAAACTGTTATAAAATAGTATTCATAAGTCATATTTAAAAAATGAACAATGATAGGTGTAAAACGGTAACTAAGACGGTGTAAAAAAACGAACTAAGCTATAAGAAACTATGTATTGTTTTCAATTAAAAACTTTTTATGTATAACGAATCTATTTGCTATAAATAAACTATAAAGCAAACATGTAGGGTGCACGGAATGAAGTAAAACGAAACTGGTCTTAATCTTAAACAAACCCAACTCGAACTAATACGTTTATACGAATACAAAATAATACCGGTACCGGTACGCATGGTGTAAAATGTTAGCTTGTATTTTATCTTGACGAATATAGGCCTACCTAATCGTGCCGACACGCTATCAACGCATGCTTAGTAAATTGAAATTCTTCTTTAAAGTCAAAGGGCTAAAACAGAGAATCAATAAAACTAATAATAATAATAATAATAATAATAAGTTGTCTTTATTTCTCAAGGAAAAGGGCGAATGTTAAGCCTGAGGCTTCTCTTACAATTTACCTTTTTCTAAAATTAGTTCTAATACTTAATACTAATACGAACTAATCTAAACAATCTAAACAATGCTTCTTTAACAGTCATCAATATTTTCTAAAATATTATGGTTCTAATATTAGTATAATGAGTGTATTTATCTAAAAATTTAAACAATGCTACTTTGTCTTTATCATTCATTCGAAATGTTGTAATTTCACAAACTCATAGGCCTAATTCATAATTATTTATATAGTTATATATCATAGTTATCTACAAATAGTACATTGTTAAGATTTAATTACTTATGATCTATACACATGAAATAGTTTCAGTTGAGTTAGCTAGAGTAGTTTAATTATGCTATATTGAACTTGGTGATTACTCTCATAATAAACATATTCTAAGCCTTCTCACTATCGCTGGTCTGGCTATAACAAGAGCTGTTTGGCGGCATCTAATTTTGAATGGCTTAACATTTTTTATCCAACATTTTTGCTTTTAGTTTAATTTTGAACTGATTGTAGTTGAGAGATTTGTCAATTCCTACATTGTTATAAGTATGAACGGCATTGTGGGTGAACGACTTCTCAAATAGTGCTGTGGAGTGTGTGTGAATTGACAATTGCTCAATGTTTCGTAGGCTGTGCGAGTGTGTCATTTTCCTGATCGGAAGTTTGTCTTTTAGATATTTTGGAAGACCTGATGTGTGAATTTTATGTGTCAGACAGGCTAAGTGAAGGGCTCTACGACTTGCCATGTTAAGTACACCGACTTCCGAGTATTTATGTGAGATATGATCATACTTTCTCATTTGTAGTGCAAAACGCATGCATGCATTTTGTGCTCTCTGTATGCGTTTACTTTGGATACTGTCTAAACAAGGCCCATATATGACATCCGCGTAATTGAATTTTGATAAAATAAGTGCTTCGACCAACATTAATTTTGTCTCTTGGGTTAAAATTTTTGAGAATTTGTAAAGATGTTTTAGCTTTGAGAATGTATGCTGAATAAGTTTAGTAGTATGTTGGGTAAATTTTAGTTCTGTGTCTATATTGAGTCCAAGATTTTTCGCGAGTTCCGTGGTTGGCAGAATATCATTGTCTAGATTGATATTGGGTGGATTTTGTTTTAACCTACCACGCCCACTACTCGTGCCAAAATGCATTATAAAAGTTTTGCTCGAGTTCAATTGGAGTGCGTGATTCTTCGATGAGCTGTTTATGTAGCTAAGGTCAGCATTTATTTTCAGTTCTGCATCCTGAACGTGGTGAGGGTCATAGCTTAGGTAGAGTTGAGAGTCATCTGCGTAATAGTGCACGTTACAAAATTGTATATGTTTCATGAGATCTGACGTATAGATTGTAAATAGCTGAGGGCTCAATATGGACCCTTGTGGCACCCCTTTAGTTATTGTCGCTGGATTTGATAGTTTTGAGTTCATAGAAACTACTTGTGTTCGGTTCAGGGGCGTAACCAGGGTACTAATATTACCCGGGTAAGATGCGGAGGAAGGGACTTTAAGGAAAGTAGCAGGGGGGTTTGGGGGGGCTTGCAATTACAGTGCCGCAGGCAATTTTTTGAAAATTTGGGTTTTTAGAGTGATTTCTGAGCGTTTCAGATAAATTACCGGACTGAATGCAAAAGTGAAATAATTTCGTTTATGTAGTTTGAAAAACAGAAAACATAAACAAAAATGGAACATATAGACGAGAATGAAAAGTATTGAGTTTTGAGTTTTGGGGCTAAGTAAGGAAGCTGCTGGTACTTAAATGTTAATAAACTATAAGCACGATTTGGAATCTGGATTGCAGGTATCTGATATTGTAAGTTAGACATCGGAATATGTTTTACCAAGCGGGACACGTTGGAGCAGTGGCGGGACGTGGGACTTTAGTTTGAATATCGGGACTGTCCCGCCGAAAGCGGTAATAAGTACCCTATGCGGAGACCCAAATCTTCGATGTCAGTACGGAGTTCTGGGGCAAACAAATAGGCAGTCTTTTTACTTTCCAAATTATTAACAAATTGTTAAAATCAAACCTTGAAAAATAATTTTTAATTTTTAACAACTTTAGTAGGTGAAGATTAATATTTCATCTAGGATAAGTTATAGTTTAACTTTAATTTATTGTTATTACCAAAACAAACTAAACGTATACTTTGAATAAAAATAGTTAAAAATAATTAAAAGTACTTACAAATTAAATATACATATTCGGTACAAGATAAGCCATGCTTGAACACTCGAAAAAGTTGTTGATGAGAAAAATATATAGTTAGTGATAATGAATTAAAATGCATGTTCTGACTTACGTTCAATCTGCTCTCTGAAATGCAAACCGAAAAGCGCAAAAAAGTCGTTAGGACTTACTTGTTTTAATCACTATATTGTTTAGTTTGTAGCACTCATGATTGCACGTAACCTTACTAATGGAAAAAAAACGGCGCTAACAACACAATTAAAATTGAACATCCACAAACTGCAGTATTTCAATACGTAGCCATGAGCCCACACACGTAAAGTATTTCACAAAACAGTCACTTAATTCACATACGTTGAAACGAAATAATTCGATATGAAACACACTCACTGTTGAACGTCTACATAATGTAGCTAGGTTTCCGACACTTGTCAACCCTTGTAAGGTCAAGACAAGACTGAAACGAAGCGAAAATGAGCAAAATAACGGTCGTCAACCCCATATTGCCAAGTGAATGTCTGTACTTCCAGGAATCGAGCTTGTTTGAGATGAATGGCATGCACTGACCATTGACCAATCCACCCTCTCCCCCCCAACCAATGACACCTGCACACCACGTTTGATTTCTACCGCCAGACATCAACCCTTCGCTTTTTAGTTGTCGAGAACAAACAAAAAAGTCCTCGGTTGATTTTTTTGCGACATTTTTGCGGTTGGTCCTGGTAAAATATTGTAATCGTTGTAGGATTTTTACCCGGGTATTTACCCGGGTTACCGATGCCTAGTTACGCCGGTGGTTCGGTTACTTAGGAAATCTTTCATTAGCGATAATGCATTTTCTGAGAAGCCGTAGTATGAAAGCTTTGCCAATAAGAGTTTATGATCAATTGTGTCAAAGGCTTTTGAATAGTCCAATAATACCATCGATGTCACCAATCCCTTATCACTGGCCCTGAGAATATCATCGGTTATAGTCGCCAAGGCTGTGGTAGTGCTATGGTGAGCCCTAAAGCCTGATTGGCTTTGGGGAATCAGACTGTTTGCAGCGCAGTAATCTGTGATCTGTTGATTCAGTATTTTTTCAAATATTTTTGACATAAAAGGCAAAATACTTATGGGCCGTAGGTCTTTGAATTCAGCTGGGCTACTTACTTTAGGAATTGGATTAATAAGAGACTCCTTCCATGGTTGTGGGAAGACTCCCAGTGCAAGACAGTTATTTATTATTTCGGTAACTATACTTACACATGAAAAGAAAACATGATGATATTGTAAGCTAAAAGTTACACTACCTACCTAGGTGGAAATCGATAAACTGCGTGAGTGAAGCACTGAGCGACATTAAACATTAATATCCTAACCTTTTGTGAACCTAATGGCGTTTGTTGCTGATCCGATTCAATTCAATACAGCCTAAGCAACGTGTCCCAAAAGTTTCTCATTTCTATAGTAATTGTGTCAAATTATATTGACTACCGTGTATTGAACCTTGCACTATGAACTATCAATGCTTCCAATCTATTTTAACCAAATACTATAACGTTCTATGAGAACGCAATTTTTACTCAATCTAAAAACGTCGATTTTTTAAGTATCGTGGACGCAGATATTCAGGTGCAAATAATCGTGGTGCTTAACTAACTGAACTAGCGTTATATCCATGGTCTGGTGCGATACTACCAATTAATAAAACATACAAGTTAGTTTTATAATTTAAATCAAAATAAAGACGCAAATTTGATTTTAAGGAGCAAAGCACGAGTATATGCATCACTTTACTGTGTCTGTCGATTCGTGCATTGGCCACAATCACATCTCAAGATAAAACCGAACAAGACCTTCAATTGACAAGTGTTTTGTGTTGACATCGCCTGTCAGCAAGGATGCATGATCCAGAATTTACTTATTGATAACGTCTACCACATTCAGTTATAAAAACTTATTTACTAAGGAGAAATTACAAATGTGTTTGGTGACCCGGGAGGTTAGCGGAGACCAGAGTTGACCACCTTGGTAGAGATGCAGAGTAATTCTTTCAACTTTAAAAAAATAAAATTTTATTTCGAGTCTACCCACTCAGTTATATAACTGATTTTCAATGGGGGACCTTAAATCAAAGCGACCAAGCCAACCCTGTAGGCCCCGACGCAATCGAAGAGTGAGCGATAACCAACCAAAGATCGATATGTTTAATAGGAAATATAGCAATCAGTGGTATGGACAGTGCGAACACCCGAAAATCAACGCCAGAATCAACAAGGCCGATTCAGAACAACTCTGAAATTTATTGTGCTTCGTTGCTAGGACGGCTCCAAAGTCACCGTTTACAAACTCCTAAGACAAGAACTGATGGACTTAAGTCCAAATCAGAAGTTAAAAAACTTCTGACTTTGCGGGAATCGAACCCTGGACCTTCTGCTTTGGAAGCAGGTAGTCCAACAACAAGACCAACGAGCCACACAACTTTCTGTGGAAGCATAGAACGGAACGGAACTGCGAGTTGAACTCCGGAACAAGCGTGGCATGATACACTCTTTTTTGGATGCTCCCATATCCGCGCGTCTTTAAATTAATATTATGTCTTGGATTAACGACACTTTAGTGAGAAGAGCAAGTGAGCTGCCACCTCGTATTTTCATCATACCATATCAACTAGTAATTACTTAAATTTGTTGTATGTAGTCGCTTATTACGTTAAGGAAACATTGGCAGACGGCGTTGACGGTATTAAAAAATGTAAAATGTGCAATTATTGCCAATAAAAAGCTTATACACTTGGCTCAACGCTAGCTTGTAAGCTGTGTAGTGGCAACAATTACACATTTAACATTTTTAATGTCGTCTGACAATGTTACCTTAACGTACACGACTGCATACAGCAAATGTATGCAATTACTGTTTAATTTGGTATGGTGAAAATAGGAGGTGGCAGTTCTCACTTGCACTTCTCACTTAAAGGGGCTATTACCCCAAAATATTATTTTTTACCACATAATTAGATATGTGCAAAAACGTGACAACGAAATTCGTGATTTTTTTTCGCGAAATTTTAGTTGATACCGCGAACTTGTGGCGAAATTAGCAATTATGTGTCTTTAAACGCGAATTAAGTCACAAAATTTAAAAAGAAAGTTTTTTTCAAAGTGTTGGTGGAGGTGCCGGGTCATACAACGTGATTGAGAGATCGTAATGATCGTTTGAACGCGAGTAAACTCAAAATACTTCATATCCTTATCAAAAGACATTACACAAAAAATATATATCATTTCGAAATTTTGGTGGAGGTGCCAGGTAGTCGAAATTAATTTTGGTAAAAACTGTCGGAAACTTTGAAAACTGAAGGCTGAAATTGAGCTTAAAATAAAAACTGATACTGAACTTCACTCTCATGTGCTTGTTTTTCTTTAAAATCATTAAAACCAATCATTATCCTGATACTTGTAATTTTTTTTTTTTGGTTGTGCATGAGAAAATTGTGTTTTTTGGTAAATCGCGACAAATCGCGAATTTTTATTTTTAAGGCGCGAATTTTCAAACTTTAAAAAACCATTTTTGCACATCTCTACACATAATCTATAGCCTAATACTACACTAAAATGACCGTTTAAAATATTACACATTGACACTGTGATTTTACATCCATTTTTCAATTTTTGTGATCCAGAAATTTGAGAAAATTGTGTTTTTGGGAAATTTATTAAATCGGATTTAACCTACTTCTTTTTTGTTCCACATAGATACTAGAGTATCAGACCAATCTAAAACGGCCCTTTAAAACATCGTGTCTTGAAACTGTGCACAAATATAGAACAAGCAAAAATATGCATTCCAAAATCACACCCCTTCTTGGTAATCAGCATATTTTGACCGAACCACTCAATAGCACAAATTACAAAACAAAATATAGAGGATTTACAGAAAAAGCCGTAGAGCACTGCAATAATAGCCAATATTTTTTTTGATCAAAATCCTCCAAAGGTCACGGGGCATAAACATCGTCCCCATGTTATTTCTTATGGGAGATTTTTGCCTATGGGACCTAGCTCAAAAATAGCTAGTTTGACAATTTTTTTCCCAGTCATGGTGGACCCAATAATTTTTCTGTTGGTATCTAAATTCATAACTAGTTAGCCTGAATGAAATATATTTTTTGAATTTAGCGGGTGAATACCCCTTTAGCTTGATGTTTCGGTCGACTATTGTCGCTTGTCGCTGTCGATCGACTGTTTGTCACTTAGTAAATAGGCCCCATGCGCTACTGATTGGATTTTGTATGTTCCCAATCATCCTTCTGATCACTACTCATACCTAGAAAGCAATCATTGTATTAATCCAAAACCAAATGTTAAGGAACCACCACAGACACTGTCGAAACGTAGTTCATAGTATTTTCAACAATGCTTGAGGAAGTCACACATACACCTATAACTGTTATCTGTGTGATTACAGCCTGGAGGTGGAGAAACTACGTATGATCGTACGTCACGTGATCCAGTTCATCACCATTAGACAGTTCCCGCCAGCTGACAAGTCCCTACCACCCCTCAGCAAGAGTCGCTGGTGGATACCTACAGGCATAAAGACGCTTGCTCTAGTCAGTAAGTAGTGCACGTTGTCTAATGTACTAGTGCGCTAAGGTCACTACTCAACCCGTGTGCGCAGCTTTGCCTGCAATTGCACACTCGCGAAAACAATAGAACTACAGAGGGGCGAACTCAACAAGAAAAAAATTAAAACAGAAGTTATGTATTATTAAAATGATGAATTTATTACAAAATTATATTAAGCTCCTGTTATATTTAATTATCTGCCAACTTTATACTTGATTACCATGGAATTTTTCTGATTTTAAACTACAGATAAAAAACAACTATAAATTAGTTAATCCTAAGATTAGTCTACATACATTTGGTGGAACCGGACCTAAACTAAATCGATGTACAACAAATTCAGGTTTATTCATTCAAAAACTCCAGTGGAAATGTGTATGTGCATTTTACAACACAACAGAGTGAAAAACATAGTTTTGCTCCCTTTAAATTTCAATAGATATCAATCAATAATTCATATTCATAACTTGCAAAAATACATAAATAAAAATAATAAAATAATAATGTAAGCTGTGTGTTGTGTGTTGTAATAATAACATTAGCTCCAATGGTATTAGTAGTTTTAGGGTGCTTTAACACCAAAGATTATTTGCGCTAGCTCCATGATGATTGTACTTATTTGTGTTGTGGTTTCAGATGCGGCCAACAACTCATGTGCACCACCTTTGCTAGAATACTCGGAGTTTTACAACTCGGCACTGGACCACATGGACTTAATGCAAGACTACTTCAACTGGCAAAACCCCCAGAGACCTGGCCAGTTTGCATATTGCCAGTATCCATTCATTCTTAGCATTGTGGCAAAACGAATTATACTGACAAAGGTAAATGAGATGAGCTCACAGTCTGCAAGGTGCTTCCATTAGGGTCCATGACACGTCTCTCTCTGCTATACTTTTACTTATTATTCCCTGCCAACTTTCCAAAGTTTCTTCTCGGTATTCTTTACGGTTACATTCTTTACATTGTGCAAACCATCACACCATTTTATATTTAAATTATATTATTAAATGCAATGCCATTTTCATACGGAATTCATCTTCATCTACCAACATAACATTTAATTTCAAAACATGTAACATAAAAAAATGTTTCTCTTCATCCCATTCATGATAAAATCTTTCTCTTTCAAATTATTTGTAGTATTTTTTTTAATAAACTAAAAGCTTTTGATTACCAGAACCAATCAAGTGTGGATGAAACCTTAGTGACATTCAGTGATTGATATCCTATTTTAATCAGCATAATCCAGTGGCGTGCGGTGACCTGTTGGAGTGGGTATGCTATCGGCCTAATAGTCGAACCGCAGGGGGTCTGGGGGAAGGCCCCCCAGCTTAGATTCATAGATGCATGCTTAGGTGCAAAGCTACGCATTTTAGACACTAGGCCTATTATTAGCTTGGAGAGATTGGTGAGTGAAAATGCAAAATAATTATGTGTGTTTGAGCTCAAAGACCGTTAATTACGATTACAGTTACTCATCTTTAGTTAAACTACCAAAATGAGAAAAAGCTAAACTTAATTGAATACACCTGGTATTCTGTTTCATATTCAACTACTTAAAAGCTGTTACACGTGAACCTGTTATTTGAGACACTATAAGACAATTGATGCCATTCTCTATGACGAAAACACTTCATGCAGTCTACGTTATGACCGAGACTCGACTTACCAAGGAAGTAGAATTACTTGAACTCGAACTAGTCATTATTTTACAAAAAAGCAATGTCACACAATTCACAAAAACACGTAAACTTTGAAACACTTCTTTACTTGGCGAATGGCTTGTTGCGACTGGTGGGTGGCTCCGACCGTCCCCTGCACTTGCGAGAGTAACCGAATAAAATTAGAAAACTAGCAGTGAACGCCGAAGTTTGGAGCTTACTCGGGGTAGGATTTTTGCATTACCTCCCCCTCCCGCCTTCAAGAATGACCGACAGACCTTCATGTTAAAAGACCCATCCTTCAGTCTCCGAGAGGGCTCCGCTTACTTGCTCCCATAAAATAGACCCGAAGTCGAGAGAATGCATTGACCGAGCTGGTGCAACGCAACCCCCATTAGGATGGGCAATAAATACAGACCGCGCTGAAAACATTTATCTTACGAAATGTTTATTCTGGTTATGGTGAACATACATTACTGTTTTTAATCGAAAAAATAACCAAATTGAAAGAAAATGTGTTTGAATCATTGGGTATGCACCGCATACCTAGCATACCCAGACCGCACGCCCCTGGCATAATCAACCTAATACAAAAACCAATAACATTATAAAATACTTGTGTATATATACTTCATACTAAAAAATAAATAACCAATCGTTTAAACTTTGCAGGATTCCGAACAGCAGATGATCTTGACAGCTCGGCGCTCATTGGTCGCTAAGGTTGCTCGTCATCAACCACCACAGATCGACATTTTCTTCCTCAACATCCTTGTTCGACGGTCACACCTAGTGTCAGACTCTTTAAACGAGGTACAAACTCTGCAGATCCCAGTAATCAGTTTCTTGACCATAAGTGCTTTCCTCCCAATAGTGTTTACATGATATACCATGTAGGTAACTTGGATATTCATAACATATTTTAGTTATTTTGTACTTTTAATGTAGGTACTGTTAGACCAAGAGCAAGTAAGCGCAAGCTCATGGAACGATGTTATTTACACGATTTCAACTTTCAAATGTGTGCTGTGCAAAAAACGTCGTACTTCGAGCAAACAATTTCAAAGGCGTCAAACAATCTGAAAATAAGAAACAAATTAATATGGTGGTACAGGTCATTTATTTCAAAACAAATTGTGTGGGTAGTAACCAAATCCTAAAAAGTCTCGGTTTCAATGACGTTCTTGCAATAACGAGTGTATTTCCCACTCCACAGATTGCGAGCAAGCAGAAGGATTTGAAGAAGAAACTGAAGGTGTCTTTCGTTGGCGAGCCTGGCTTGGATATGGGCGGTCTCACCAAAGAGTGGTTTCTGCTTCTCATCAGGCAAATCTTCCACCCCGACTACGGCATGTTCGTGTATCATCCCCATTCAAGATGCTACTGGTTCTCCACTGACCAGGTGTGTTACGTGGCACATATGCTACATTAAGATCCTGTAAATAAAAATATGTTTAATAAATATCAGATCTATAATCCACCTACAATCCATAAGTCAATAAGTTAACCATCTCAGTAGCTAAGGGGTAAAGCACCCGACAAGCAATCGGGAGACCCGCGTTTAATACTCAGCTGAGATGGATTTTTGTAATTTCTAGATCGATTTCCATTTACCACATACTAAACAATAACTGCTAGTAATGTATTTTGACTCATTTTCAAGGAAGGGAACCTGCGCGAATACAACTTAATCGGCGTCCTAATGGGTTTGGCTGTCTACAACTCGATTATCCTGGACCTCCATTTCCCATCCATCTGTTACCGGAAGCTCCTCTCACCCCCCGTTGTACCAGCTGTTGACACAGCGGGGGTGGGCGTTGTCAAGACGCCGACAGTAGAGGACCTTGCAGAGATAATGCCGGTCAGTGCACGGGATTGTATCTATACAATACAGACAACACATATTAGTATTTACAAAAATAGAATATTATTTATTATTAATTATGTGAAATAATTTAAATGTATGTATACAAACAATATACAAATTTAATTTAATCCATGTAGCCTATGACTAATCATTCATCACGTTGAATTAATAAAATTAAACTGGACCCTTGTGTTGTAGCCACTAAAGTTTAAATTACGAATAGTATTATCAACTTGGCAAATATACCGGAATTGTTCTTGTTATTAACAGGATGTTTCCAGAGGCTTGAGAGAGCTTCTGGCCTATGAGGGCAATGTTGAAGAAGACATGTGCATGAGTTTTCAGGTAAGGTACAAACTAAGTATAATAATGCACAAACAAAAAGAACAGCCCCCACACAAAAAAATCATACTTGCACACATAACAATTTTGGGACTACCCATTTTCACCCTATCAAGTTTAAGCCAGGCCCTTCTTCCTACTAGAGTTTGGTTATCAATAAAATATACATATGCAAAAATATAGTATTAAAAGGCAACATTCAGAAGACTTGGTGTTTGTATTTCCAACTAAGAAATTTAATGTAGGTACTGCCCTTACTTGTGCATTTTTGTTTGGTATCCATCCTCTCAAGTACACAGCACAAACATTCAAACAACATTCAAACTTGAAACCAAGATATTTTACAACAAAGTATGATTATATTTATTGAAGTGTCACGTGTAATGTCTCATTCTGCAGGTATCACTTGAAGAGTATGGAGATGTCAAAACGTACGATCTTAAAGATGACGGTGAAAATATTGTGGTGACGAACGAGAATCGCGACGAGTATGTGGAGTTGTATAAGGACTGGGTGCTCAATGCCGCCATCTATGAACAGTTCAGAGCATTCTACCTTGGATTCCACAGTGTGTGTGCTTCCAATGCGCTGATTGTAAGTTGAAACGAAAACTTAGGCGACAGAGGCAGATATTTACAGTAAAATCAAAATTGACACCGCCATCAAAAATGTGGTTATTAATTTTTGTGATATTTATACATAAGGTGGCTTTTGGATTTTTAGAGTATTTTTTTTATTTTTTTAAAAATATTTGGAATAACGACGCGTCCCCTCTTATACTAGCTGATGTTTGCGAGGTGGAATTTCCTCTTTAAATCGCCTTTTACGATTAGCAGAGCCATGCTCTGGGCCAATTCTATCCCGGGCCCAGACGGGTATAAGTGGAGCTAGATGAGGCATGGATAATTTTTTTTTTAAATTGAATAAAATTTACATCAAAAGTGCTGAATTAATAATAATTATGGTACCAGGTATCCTAGTCTTTCTTGCTGTTGCATACGGCGGAGGTGACGAGTCAAATGCATTGTGTAAACTAAAAAAATTATAACGAATTTTTACAATAATTTTAACAAACCTTTTTTGGCCACGCTTAATAAACAGAGGTCTACATTAATTTTTCACAATGAAATAAATTTTGCACAAGAAAATCTAACGTTTTGATAAGATTTTCCAATGAAATGTTGCAATATTTTGCAAAACAGAGTCAAAATATATAATATTATTTAAAATATGGCAACAACAGTCATTAACCCGGATATATAATATTATAACTAGGAAAACGCTTAAGTCCCGCCGCTGTTGATGGATGAGCGTAATTTTTTTTTAACGAAAAAGCGTAAAATGGCGATTTTTTTAATAGATAATTTTCGATTACGCTCAAATTTCACCACGAATATATTAATCATCAAATTATAAGTTCAGTGAAAAATCATTATAATCGGACAAAGCATGTAGTTTTATTCGTCGAAGAATGTTTAAAATTAAAAAATCTAAAATTGCGATTATCATGAGAAATGATTTTTCGATTGCACTCAAATTTCACACGATATATATTAATTATAAAATTAAGGTTTCTGTGAAAAAAATCATTACAATGGGATAAAGCATGTAGGTTATAGTTCGAAGAATGTTTTTAAATTTAAAAAAATCGTAAAATTGCGATTTTCAGAAGAAAGAGTTTTCGATTGCGCTCAATTTCACACGAATATATTAATTCAAAAAATTAAGGTTCTGTGAAAAAATCGTTACAATCGGATAAAGCATGTAGATGTTATAAGTCGAAGAATTTTTTTAAAAATCGAAAAAAATCGTAAAATTGCGATTTTCATGAGAATATATTTTTTGATCGATTTTTCCCTCCGTGCAGTTCTTCGTTCAGAGATTTCATAGACCTCCATAAAATTTCATCGCAATTGGAGGATTGGTTTAGCCGGAATCGTGTTCACAGACACACAAAAATACAAAAAAAAAAAAGAAAGAAGAAGAAAAAAAAAAAAAACATTCCGGATTTTTTTCTCCAGTGTAGTGAAATGGAATCTTCGCTTCGCTCGCTACGCTCATCCAAAAATCACACACTGAACTATAACCTGGATTACTTACTAATTAATCACGATATTTTGGAGAGCTCCGTCTCCTTTCTCAAGCATCCATGCCCGACCGATCTCGATCCAGGCCCGATCTATGCCGTCGGGCATGGATGCTTGAGAAAGAGCTCTCCGAAATATCGTGATTAATTAGTAAGTAACCCAGGTTATAGTTCAGTGTGTGATTTTTATAATATAATATTATATGAGCCAAATAAACCAAAGACCGCCTGGAATAAAGACATGGTTTGACAAGTCATGAAATTAGATTATGTGTAAAATCAGCAATTTATACTATACAAAAGAAAATTATTATGCTCCTTTTATTGAAAATAAGGTTGCCCATGGCTATAGTTTATTTGTTTGCTTTTGCTTTTGAATATTACAAAATTAATATTTAATACAATTTATAAATTACAAAATTCATCCCGACCGGGGTTCGAACCCGGGTCTAGTTTACATGTACATACTTTTACATACAAACTAAGAAACCACAATAAGATAGTTTTTGAAGATGAGATATAAGCAGATACTACAAAATGCAACACATATTGATATTATGTTTGTTTTTAGATGCTACGTCCAGAAGAAGTTGAGATGTTAGTCTGTGGCTCTCCTACTTTGGACCTGAATGAACTTAGAAAAGTAACTGAATATGATGGCTACAAAGCTGATGATCCTGTTATAATGTAAGTAGTATCCAATCCCTTATGAACATAGCATTACTGTATCAGTCTGAATGCCTTACAAGAGGCACAATTGAAATGATTTGAGATGTTAATTTACGTATTATAGTAACATTATTCAATATGTCCAGGGGGTCTATTTAATAACTTGTGTGACAACTTTGTAAATACTACAATAATGCTTGTGATAACTTGTCAAACAAGTGACAACTTATTAAATAGAACCACAGGGTTAACATTAAAGTCACTGGCACACAGAAATGTCAAGACTACAGCGCTGAGCATGGCTAATTCTATTTACAAATGTGTGGCTGTCAATCGACAACTCTCGTTTCAGTTAGTAAATACTAAAATAGGCCCCCAGATCAATTAATTTTAAGGATAGGCTGTTATTCAATATCTAAAAGTAAAATATTTTATTGGAAATGAAATTAACACCTTTGCTGCCCTGAACAAGTTTTCTCGTTTTAAAATTAGCACTTAAAATCGCCATACACGAGTTAACTCGTTTAAGCACCGCCCTCGTAATAGTTCCACATATTTCCAAAAGATAGCGCGCTACACTCAAAGTGCTCGGCGCTCAACGAGTTAACTCGTGTATGGCGTTTTAGAGCGATAATTTTAAAACGAGAAAACTCGTGTATGGCAGACAACAGATAAATTTATGAGTATTTAACACACAAAAGTATGCTCATTTCCCTGCTTGGCACAGAACAGATGGTTAGTCCTACTTTACGTGGCAGTGAAGGTGTTAATTTAAAATGCACACAGTGGACCCAGCATAATGATTAATGAGGGGAACGTAGAATACGTTTTTAATGTTAGTGTTAGTTGCAACAAATGTGACGTTATGAAATGGATTATTTAGATCTCCAATACACGCATATACCCACATTTACATTACGTGCCTTTCTTTTTCAGCGATTTCTGGGAAGTACTCCAGTCACTATCAGATGAGTTAAAGAAGAAATTTTTGCTATTTGCAACAGGAAGTGACCGTGTGCCTGTGGGTGGAATGGGTGAAATGACTTTCAAAATTACGCGTGTAACAAATAAACCAGACAATTTGCCTGAAGCACACACATGCTTCAATCAATTGGTTTTGCCAGCATATGAAAATCAAGAACAACTTAGGCAAAAGTTAATAATTGCCATTAGTAACGCCGAGGGTTTTGGCCTTGAATGAAACAAAAGGCATTGCATGGAAATAACTATCACTTTGCCCGTTGCCGTGATTGAATATATGTATATACAGTATCGCTATGAAACCGCAAACAGCAAGTGAGTGACCATAAAACTAAACAAACAATACAATTTTGCAAAGATACATACAGTGCTCAACTATGACATAACATAGTTAACCCATATCTGTTATGCTCATAGTGTGCTTCAAATGGACCATAATGTTAAAATGAAAGTAATCTTAACACTGCCTGTTGGCTTGAGTGATATTTGCACACATATCTTTATGTAAAGTGATTTCTTTCAAAATACTATCAATCAATCAGGCCTACTGTACAGTTGAAAATAAAAATATACTTTCTTGAAGACATAAATACTCATTAAACCTTGTAACTTATCCTCCAGAGTTCATTAAAGATTTGTGTCCACTAACAAATATCATGAGATTTCTTCTCAGCAAACTTTGGAAACACATACCCGATTGCCAATTCAATTGGTATGCTTCGTATCTCTCTACAGTTCCAAAATTTGATCAAATTCTTCAGGGACCCGATTCATGTACATTTTTATCCTGGGATAGGAAAAATTGGGGGGGGGGGGATTAAGCCCGAAATAAATCCAAATCTAATTTAAAACCCACTTGCCCCAAAGTGAGTTATGGACTTAACTTCAGTCTA